>JAQZBX010018355.1:0-34715 GCA_029593785.1 Cabassous unicinctus | reverse complement strand
TATTCCAAATCCTTTGTTGTCATTTCAACAGTGTTCACAGCATCTTCACCAGGAGTAGATTCCATCTCAAGAAACCACTTTCTTTGCTCATCCATAAGAAGTGACTCCTCATCCGTTCAACTTTTATCATGAGATTGCAGCAATTCAGTCACATCTTCAGGCTCCACTTCTAATTCTAGTTCTCTTGCTATTTCCACCACATCTGCAGTTCCTTCCTCCACTGAAGGCTTGAACCCCTCAAAGTCAACCATGAAGGTTGGAATCAACTTCTTCCAAACTCCTGTTAATATTGGTATTTTGACTTCCTCTAATGAATCACAAATGCTCTTAATGGCATCTAGTATGGTGAATCCTTTCCAGAAGGCTTTCAATTTACTTTTCCCAGATACATCAGAGGAATCACTATCTAAGACAGTTATAGCCTTACAAAATGTATTTCTTAAATAATAAGTCTTGAAAGTTGAAATGACTTCTTGATCCATGGACTGCAGAATCGATGTTTTGTTAGCAGGCATGAATACAACATTCATCTCATTGTACATGCCCATCAGAGCTCTTGGGTGACCAGGTGCATTGTCAATGAACAGTAATATTTTGAAGTGAATCTTTTTTGTCTAAGCAGTATTTTTCAACAGAGGACTTAAAATATTCAGTAAGCCATGTTGTAAACAGATGTGCTGTCACCCAGTCTTTGTTTGTTCATCTATAGAGCACAGGCAGAGTAGATATAGCATCATTCCTAAGGGGCCCTAGAATTTTTGGAATGGTAAATGAGCACTGGCTTCGACTTAAAGTCACCAGCTGCATTAGCTCCTAAAAAGAGAGTCAGACTGTCCTTTGAATCTTTGAGACTTCGCCTATCCAGCTATGAAAGCCACAGATGGCATCTTCTTCCAATAGAAAGCTGTTTCATCCACATTGAAAAGCTGTTGCTTAATGCAGCTAATCAATGAGCTTAGCTGGATCTTCTGGATAACTTACTGCAGCTTGTACAACAGCACTTGCTGCTTCACCTTGCACTTTTATGTTATGAAGACAGCTTCTTTCCTTAAACCTCATGAACCAACCTCTACTAGCTTCAAACTTTTCTTCTGCAGCCCTTGCCTCTCTCAGCCTTCACAGAATTGAAGAGAGTTAGGGCCTTGCTCTGGACTAGGCTTTGGCTTAAGGAAATGTTGTGGCTGGTTTAATCTTCTATCCAGACCATCAAAACTTTCTCCATAGCAGCAATAAGGCTGTTTAGCTTTCTTATCATTCACATGAATGATAAGCTTCCTTCAAGAACTCTTCCTTTGCATTCACAACTTGGCTACCTATTTGGTGCAGGATGACTAGCTTTCAAATATTTCAGCTTTTGACACACCTTCCTCACTAAGCTTAATCATTTCTAGCTTTTGATTTAAAGTGAGAGATGTATGGCTCTTCCTTTCACTTGAACACTTAGAGGCCATGATAGGGCTATTAATTGGCCTAATTTCAATATCATTGTGTCTCAAGGAATAGGGAAGCCCAAAGAGGGGGAGAAAGATGGGGAAACGGCCAGTCAGAGGAGAAGTCAGAACACATCATTTATCCATTGAGTTTGCTGTCTTATATGAGCACAGTTCATGGCACCCCAAAACAATTACAATAGTAACATCAAAGATCATTGATCACAGATCACCATAACAGATAATAATGAAAGAGTTCGAAATATTGTGAGAATCATCAAAATGTGACACAAGGACACGATGTGAGGATACGGGGAAAATGGTGCTGGTTGACTTACTCGATGCAGGGTTGCCACAAACCTTCATTTTGTAAAAAAAATACAATATCTGTGAAGTGCAATAAACTGAAGCACAATAAAACAAGGTTATGCCTGTACAGCATATATGCCTGTCTCCCCAGACGTAACATCAGTTGCAGTCAAAGATCACAGTGAGACAACTTTAATGAGTCTGAATATATGAGGTCCTCACATGTGTCAAATCATTCATTCATTCAACATATTAAATGACCACTTGTAGGCCAGCTGCAGTGGAGGATATACCTCAATGAAAAGACGCAGTCCTGGACCTCAAGGAATTTAGCCTCTAGTTGATGAGACAGGGAGACGAAAAAAGAAAAGTACAGCACTGCAGAGTGCTTGGGCTATAGGAGCCTGCCCAAGCCCCTGTGCTTGGAACAGGGTTGGTGGGTCCTCCAGGAAGGTGAGAATGGAAGGCTGCATTCAGGGGGAGTGGAAGGTGAAAGCGGATGGCTGTGCAGGTACCCAGGATAGGGAAACCATTCAGCCACAGCCACACAGAGCCCATGTGGGGCCTCCCCTGCCCACCCCACCTCATAGGCCCCTGAATTTAAGATTCATCAGAGGCTCGGCTGCCTGGGAAATAATGATTTATCCTCTCTCACACACACACTATTGTAATCCTTTGCTCTTGGTTTCCTACACATTTAATTACCTCAGGATAAATCTGATTTCCCCTCTTGGAAAATCTCTCTTTTGTTTTCCTCTAATTTCCCTTTCCCTCACATTACGTTTGACAGAGTTGGGAGAGACAACCAAGATAGATGAGCACAGAGGGTAAGAGAAGCAGAGAAGCAAACCCAGCCCGTGAAGGCTACTCAATTCCACGAACCCAGCTATAAACTAGGAGAGGTTCCCCGTACTTATATTTAATTCAATAACAAATACTTGCTCACATGAAATAACTTATTTTCATTCTGAGAGGGTAAGGCCTAAATTTAAACAATATTTCCCAGTCTTCCTGAAGAAAAAGTCTGTCAACTGCCTCCGCCTTCCCCTCAAGCTCCATGACCTTCATCCGATGCTTGGAAATGAGGGAAAGCACTTGGTCAGCTAGCTAAAGCCGAGGTCAGCGGGGAGAGCTATCTGGAAAAAAATCTGGAATAAGAAAATATTCTTCTCAAGAATCCTGAGAAATAAGCATAACAGGCGCCCTTACAGGAAGACATCAAATGGTTGGGATAGAGGTAGTGATTACTGAATGAAATTCTATTTTGATCTTGAGAAATAAAAAAAAAAACAATGGATTGTCCTGGGCAAGTGGGAGCAAGGTGAGCCCTGAAAGGGGCCATGCTGTCCTCAGGATTTGGAAGCAGCCTGTGGGCTGTGTGCCTGGCCCACCAGGCCCTGGGCAGGTAGGACACCCAGCGCAATTCCGCCTGTTACTGACCATCGGCCTCTCAGCCTCATTCTCCCACAGGTTCATCCTTCCACTCTGACTCTACCACAGCCCGCCTTCCATACATGCTGACCAAAGTGGTGGTGGTGCTTGTTTTTATTATTGTTATTATTAAGTCAGATCACTAATTCCCCTCCTCCCAACTCTCCAATGGCATCCTTCACCATTAAAGGGTAAATAAACTTCAGCCCAAGCTTCTCAGTTTGTTTCTCTGAAAGGCTGTTGCATTGGCAAGTGATGAACAAGAATAAAAGTCTTCCAAGCTCAATGACCCAGATGCTTGGGTGAAAGCCACATGTGCCCATCATTTTATTCACTATCATTTGTAAATCCATGCTGAACTGGAAAACAGGGTCTGTGGGCTGCAAGTATTTCAAAGTGACCCAAACCTCCCTTCTTAAGTACATTCTCAAGCCATGCCATCCCTTGATCACTTCAGAATGAAGGCTCTTGGATCTCCAAAATTGTCTGTGCCTTTACCCCATTTATGAAGGGGTGGGATCATGCAGACTGGAAAGGAGTGGTCTCCCTTTGTCAGCAAGGACAACTGAGGGCAACTTAGGAGCCCTGCGCATCTGGCCCCTGCCCAGGTCTCATCAGGACCCCTCCCCTCTTGGAGTGTACAGCAGCACCCTGTGCTTCTGTCTGGGCCCTGACTGCAAGATCTCACCACCCCGGGGCCTTTGAACTTGCTGGGTCCTCTGCCTGGATTGCCCTTCCCACATATCTATTTATGGTGGGCTCCTCGCTTTTCTGGCCTCGGCTCCAGTGTCAGCTCCACACAGAGGCCTTCCCAGGCCAGCCCCAGCCCCAGGCATTCTCTAATCCAGGGGTCTTTAACAAGGGGTCCGTGAGCATGAATTGAAATTCAAAAAAACATTATTCTTGTGGAGACGTGTTGGTACGGGTGTGATATATTTATTAAATAATACACAGTATAGTGTGGGCTTAGTAAGAGGCGCGTGGTTTTCACCTGACTGGCAAAGAGGTCAGTGGAACAGAAAAGGTTAAGAACCCCTGCTCTAACCTATCACACTGCTTTATTTTCTTGTCACGAGCTGAAATCCTCAGTGACCTGTTTGCAAGAGCTCCACAGACAGGGATGGCTTTGGTCTTGTTCCTGCTGTAACCCAGGTGCTGTGATACTTGGGTGTGGACAAGGGGCCCTCCCTGGCATCTTCCATTCCTGATACCCTGAGACATGAAGGGCAGATGCCTCAATGGAGACAGCTATGAACCTCAAGACTCAGTTGCTGAGGCCCCTCCCCAGAGAAGGGTGAGCAACCAGGAGGACATGGGCTCCCTCTTCTTTTCTCCAGGGCCATAGCTAAAGGGCAGACTCATTTAAAACAAACAAGAAATGATCATGGGACTCTTACCACAGACACTTATCAATGCTCTGGCCGTCTTTGGGGCAGAGGGCCCCAGTCCTACTCTTAGGCTCCCCACCAGCCATGGAAACACCAGCCAAGCCCACCGTGTTTTCTCTCATGACCCTTTCTCCTCCTGGCCATTTCTTGGCTCTTCCTTGGATGCTTATCCTTACCAGAACGGTGCTTCTTAACCTTGGCTATGCATGGGACTCACCTGGGAAGATTTAAAAAATACTAACACCCACACCCACTACATACCGATTCAGTCAGAATGGCAAGGGAGAAGGGGAGGGCAGAGGAGGGCAGCCAAGGGCATTGGCACTTGTTTAAGAGCTCCCCAGGTGATTCTCATGCACAGCCAGGTTAAGAGCTTTAGGGCACGTGCCACCTTGTCATCATCACCCTGCCCTTGGGGATGCACCCAAGGCCCCTTTGGTCAGCGATGAGCAGCCAGGGGTCCAAGGCTCAAGGTGATGGGCTCCCAGATGCCCAGTGACTTTAGGGATGGGGAAGCAGGTACTAGACAGCAGCAAGAGTATCACAGTGACTGGAAGACAGAGCTGTGGTCCTGCCTGAGCGAAATGTGAGGGTGGGTACTGGGATGGCCACACCCAGGGAAAGGAGGACAGGACTTGGGTTTGTGTCAGTCTGGGGTCCTGCATGGGAGTTCCTAACACTTCTCCCCCCACCCCCCTGATACACACACAACCTGGTAGCCCTGTGCCCTTTTGCCCCTAAAGAAGACAGAGGGTAAATGTGTGCATGGCTGTGATCAGAAAGTCTCACCCTCTTCAGTTCTATTAAACAAGAAGATAGGAAAATAAAATCAGAAAGCAAAAACTGGAAGAAATAGCTATAACAACTCACGAAGGAGTGGGTGAGTTATGCCTACATGAAAGGCAGGCTCCAGCTGGGATGCCACCATGGAATGCTAGGACCTCGCTCTACATGACACTCTAGAAAGGCCTGCTGGGCACCTGTTAGCAGATGGCATGTGCCCCGGCCAGGTGAACAGGTTTCAGTGAGATCCATTTGGAATGGTGATCTGGAAACTGGATGCTCATGTCCTGCCACTCGTCAATAAGCTCCAGGAGGGTACACATTTCCTAGCATGTAGCGCAGTACCTGCCTCTCAATGCACTCAATATGTATGGTCTCTCTGCTAGAAGCAGCCTTCCCCTGAGAAACTCAAAACTCAGTACCACCTTGGCATCAGTTAGGATTCCTGTCTGCAAGCAACAGAAATCGACGGTGGTTTCATTAGAAGCAGAAAAGGAAGGCTACCTTTTGGAAATCTATGGGGGCAGATCTCAGAATCATTGGAAAGTCTGGGCAGGAAACAAGAAAAGCTGGGCCACAGAGCCTGTGCCATGCCACAGGAAGGCCTGGACCTGGCTAGGCTTTGCCGACGGCACCCCTGCTCCTGCCCACCCTCCAAAGGCTCAGTGCAGCCATTCCATGCAGCAGCAAATGCCCCAGCTCTCCCTGAATCTTCAAGTTCCTTCCTCAAAAGTGAAGCCTTAGTTGGGAGCATCAGGTAGCTGAGCTGCAGTCAGGGGCCCATGCCCAGGCTCCCAGGAGGGATGTCCTCACCCCAAGTAGCAAAGAAAGCTCAAATTCTAGACATATGCCCACTACAACACAGAATCCCATCTTCAACTCCCAGAGCAGACTTTTTAAAAGGCAGCTGACTTTAAGAAGGAATAAGCTCTCTTACTCTATGTGACACGGAGTAGCTTTTACAATCTAGTGTTTACAATGTGCTAACTCCAAGGCCAAGGGGAAACACTGCCACAGTTATAACTTTAGCCTCCGGTTACCAAGGGGGCTGGGAACACTCTCTTGGGAGACATATCTGGAAATAAGAGAAGCACCCCTGGAGAGCTAGGTTGCTTCTCTTCTGTGGAATGGCAGTAGGGGAGGGGTGGCTGTGATCTTGGCAGGAAGCAGGGCACTGGATGAAATTACTTCTCTCCTAAGGCAGCTCGGCTCCAGGATTCTCAGCTCCATGGCTGACTCTTCCTCCTCCTCCTCCTGCTTCCTGCTCTCACCCTAAGAGCGTCTGCCTAAATCACAGCACTAGCTCTCCCAGACGTGTCCTCTGACCTGTGGATCCTTTGGCAGGCAGTGGTAATGCAGCGGGCCCGGCTGCTCCCTCTCAGGGTCTGCAATCTGCCGATCTCCGTTCCCTGCTGGCAGGCAGGCCCTGATGCTACAGCTGTTCAGATGAGAAAGGCGAGCATCGCAGGGTGGGCCCCGAAGGGGTGACCACACAAACAGTGCCAAGGGACTAACCTCCACTCCTTGCTCTAGCCCTTGACACCTGTTGCTAAAGGTCCTGGGGCAGTGCAGCTATTATTCTCTGTTTCCGGGTTTTAGGTATAAACGAGGTGGGTAACGACTCCAATTCTGTGCCACCAACTTTCCTTTCTGGCAGATGGGAAGAGGCCTCACCCTCCTGCTCGGCACAGTCATAAATGGGATAAAGTTGGGACAATGTTGGAGAATGAAGGGACTCCATTCCGAAATGATTGGCGCCACATCTGTTATGATGACTTAGCATGAGAATGTACCCAAGAAGGGAGATATTGGCTACCTTGAAGTACTTCTAGCCAACAGTCCCTGCTTTCCAAGATAGCACAGATACCAAATAATAACAAGTTCAACGATGGGTGAACATGGATTTTGCCTAGCAGCAGGGGTCAGTGAGTTTGGTGGTTGCAGGCTTACTTCTGGTTTACCATTTGCCAATAAAATAGTCTTTGAGGATTTCAATGTAGATCTGCAGAAAAGCTTGAGTTGACACATTCACCCTCGGGGTGAGTTGCCTTGGGGAATCATGCAGGAGACTGGAGATGCAGGATCTTCACAGGACTTACCTACCTGCTGCAGCTGCAGCTGCAGCTGCAGGAGCTAGAGCAGTGGAGACAGAATGCCAGGCACCTGTTGGCGATGTGACTCACCATTAGCCGTGTTAATTGGTAAAACAGGAGAAGAAATAAGCCAATTAAATGTGACAAATTGAACCACATGCTGGCCTTGGCCAAGAGAGAAAGGTAGAGGAAGGTGAAATTGTTTCTGAAGCCCTCCACCTCCTTCTACTACCCTCTACCTGAAGGCACAAAGGAAAAGCAGTTTCCTGTTTTAATGAGCTACACACTGTCATCAACATGCCAGAACAAGATACTCGACAGAGAATGTTCTCAGCATGCACATACATATAAGCTACCCATGGGTAAAAGGCTGCTTCACTCACAGTCATTTTTTCACTGCACCCACAGCGCCAGCCTATGAGGACTGTGGCATTGCTTACCAAGCACACAGCAGCCTGTTGAGATGTGGCAGCAGGCCCAAGAAATGGCACTGCCACCAGTGCTGCAATGTTGATGTCTCTAGAGCCAAGTGCCCTGTGGGCTAAGCTGAGCATATAAGGCTCAGTCCCAGGGCTGCTCTGTCCTGGAGAGGAGTGAACTTGCCTGGGGAATCCCATAGTTAACACTGCTCAGGGATCGCTCAGTGGTCTGGAATTTGCTCATTATATTTTCCGGAAACTCACTGGCTCCTTCTAGACTAGGCACCTCCAGTCTGAGTTGCCAGCACCAGGGAGAGAATGGCTCCTTATTAAGTATGTAGGAGAGCCTGGTGGGCTGTCGTTCATAGGGAATAACTAAAAGGTAGAAAATATGAAGCCCAGGTTTAGTAATTATTGCTTTATCTACTTAAAAAATATATATTTGGAATGCATCATTGGGATACAGTTTTTTAGACCCTATTTCCTTGAAACTCGTCAAAAAAAGGGTGTAGAAAGGGACAAAAGAAAGATCAATCTTCGTTAAAAGAAAGAAATGCCCCCCACTACAAACCACCTAGAGGAAATGCAGTGGACTCTGGACCCAGAGGCTGACACAAATTTCTTCAGATTTTGGCCAAGATTTGGATTTCCCTAAAGGCAAATGTCAGCATCTTGAAAGGCCCTCCCATGACACCCGAACCACAGGAGAAGGTGTGAGATTCTCTCTCTCTCCCGACCTCTGTCTCTCTCTGAGGGAAACTTCCAGAGAAGAGTGTGGAGGAGGGGGAGAAGCAGTCCCCGTGGGTCATGACTCAGGGCACCCGTGGCCTAAAGGACACCCTGGAGCACCACGCCCACACATGCTCCGCTAGCACTCTCAAATGAAAGACACAGTCAAAGAAATTCTGGGGAAAGGTTTCCTGAGTTCAAGGCTCAACACCGCCATTTGCAAAGGCAAACTATGTCCCAGGATCAAATCGAGACACATCCTAGTGAAATTACTAAACCTCAAGGATAAAGATGGACTCCTCTGAGCATCCAGGTAGAGTAAGTAAATCACCTACAAGAGTCAAAAAAAAAAATAGCTTGCCCTAAACTGACCACAGGATATTTCAACTCCAGAAGACCCTGAAGCATCGTCCACAAATTCCGAGCAAAGGAATTTTTGTGACCTACAAATTCTAAACCCAAGTAGGTTACCATCACACACACAAACACGCACACACACATACAAATACAAGGCAAGAAGATCTAAGCATTTTCCAGAATATATTCAGGAAATATAACACCAAAGAATCGAATCTTCAAGTCTCTGTGGGGAGGGGTGGAAGTGGGAAGACAACTTGAGGATAAAATCTAGTCAACAAAAATATAATTAAAACATTTCAGCATGGAATGGGAGCATTGACGTCACTGGGGAACTTGTTAGAAGTACAGAATCTCAACCCACCTCAGACCTACTGCACTGGGATCTGCACTTAGATTCATGTGCACTTTAAAAAGAGGCTCATTGTCCTAGAATAATTTTTTTTAAAATCATGGTGGATGGACAGGCAATGGCAACCGAGCAGATGTCAATAAGGTAACAGGGCATGACAGGTATAGAACAGAATGTAAATGCTACAAACTTTGTCAATGTAAAAATAACAATAAAAATTCCAGGTTGAGGGAGAGGGGAAAAAAGGTAGAAGTCTCAGTTTTATAGAAGGAAATCGATACCATGAAATTTTTTAAAAAATATGAATAAATCTTATCTTTCAATTAAAAAACACTTTAGAGAATATTTTTTCAGGAATTGAAATAACTTGTAATAATAAATGCTTCTGAACTTTAGCAGCTCTTTCAGTTTCTTTTTAATTTTTATCTATTAAAATCAAACTAAGCAAATTGCCTTTAATTTTAAAAGTGTATAGATTTTATTTTTGTAGAAGTGTTTCAGTTTACCAATTTGCCATCATTCTAGCAGAGAAATAGCTGTGATGTTCACCAAATGTTAATTTTTCCTGGATGGTGGAATTTGAAGTATTATTTTCTCTTTCATTTTTTCTTTTTTTTTTGTACTCTTGTATATTACTTGATTTTAAATCAATGAGCATGTATAGTTTTCACTAAAATTTTTTAAAACACTTAATCAGACAGGTTTTAATTTTAAATAGGTTAAATAACAACAGGTTTAAATTATCTTCTATAAGTACTTAGATTTTATAAATTCTAAAGAAAAATAATTACAATGAGGTTAAAAGAAGTCAAATCGGGTAATCTGCTGCCTTAAAACGTAACTGCTCTTTATCACTAAACTCTGCTTTTCCATCATGACTGTAGAAAAGGCTCACAGTATTCTCAGTTAAGGTTCTCAGGAAGTTGCACACCCTCTGGCTCTCTCCGGGTCCTCCAGCACCCCAAGCTCAGGGGCCCTGTCTGACTTCACTGAATCATACCCTTGTTTCTCCATCAGCTCAAAAAGCTAAATACAAAAAAAAAGTCAAAAATCACATCACCTTGGCTGCACAATAAAACCTGGGAGCATTAAGAAACCAGCCTCTGAGCCACACTCCAGATCACAGGTTTATTGAATTTTCTTAGTTATCAGAATCCCCAGGGGAACTCAGTAAAACTATAAAGGCCCAGGTCCTGGTCTTCTTCAAGGAGCCGGAGCCCCTGTGTACCTTAGCAGTTCTCCAGGTGATTCTGATGCACACAGAAGTGTGAGGACCAGTCAGACTATCTGGGATGGGTGGGAGCATCCGGGTACTTCACATCTTCCCAGGTGCTTCTAATGAGCAGCCAGGCTTGAGAACCACTCCTCACATCTCCTGGATCCGCGTGTGTTTTTCCCCATCAAACAAGGAGAGTGTATGGGTTTGCACTATTCCTCTTCACCAGGTAACCCGCAGCCTGAGACTTAGCCATGGAGTAGACTAGGCAGGCACCTGTCCAGTGAGGTTGGGCAGCATGGAATGCACTGATCTTCCTGATACCCAGATACATGAGTTATGGTCCCCATCTGAAAACATACTCAACTTTTGCTTAAACAAAATGGCTACACTAAAGCTGTCTTTTCAATGAGCCTTGTCTTGTCACAGATGAAGTGACTGAGGGCCGAGGTATGAAGCGGTGGCCAATCTCTCTCTAGACCCAGGTCTGCTCTCTGTGGACCCTGCCCCCTTCCCACTCATCTGGGAAATGCCAACCACCTCTTCAGAAGAAGATGAGACACCTACTCAGACAAGTTACTCAACAACTTGGCATGGCAGTAACTTTCGCTTCTCCCACTTTCCCAAGAGCAGATAGCTCAAGGGACTGCTGACCCTGGAGAAACTGCCCTGAGGTCTGGAATCCTTTCTAGAGGTCAACAGCTCCAGAACACTCTTTGAAATTCATTTAATAATAGGACGGAGGCTGAGCTTTCCACAGCCACATAATGAAGTAGTTAAGACCACACATTCTAAATCCAGCCTGGCTAGGTTTAAACCCTCGTGGTATGAATCAGGGCAAATTATTTAACTTTTCTCTGTGCCTTACTGTCTTCATCTGTAAAATGGAGATAATACTTATGCCTACTTCATATGGAGGTGTGAGGATTAAATGAGTTGATATATGTAAGCACAGGATGGTATGTGTCACATAGTAAGCATGAGGTATATATTATTCCCAAAGTGCAGTTGTTTGTCTGAATACAGCCAGCCTTCTCTCCTCTTGTAGCTCCACATACCAAACCAATGCTTCCCCGAAGCGGTCCCCACTTTCCCTTCCCCGTCTACTTCCATGGTCATAAGAACTCAGGCACACATAGATTTGCACCCCCCTCTTTTCACAGTCCTGGCGGTCCTGATTTCAGCAGAGCTTCTAAGCCCCCATGATGTGTAAGTCATAGATGCAATGGCTGGCTGAGACCTGAGCCATTCCGTTAGTAATAATTCTGTGAAATGACCATATCCCGTCATCCTTGAGAAATGGGATGTCATCACCCGACACCACCTTTGGTCCTGACCTGATCAACATTTTAATCCATAACGTGGAGGAAATATTTAACGGGATGTATATCAAATTGGGAAGTGACAGAAAGCTGGAAGAAATGACTAATATGCTGGTGAGTGAATAAGATTCAGATTGATCACAGCAGACTGGAATTCTGGACTGAAGCCAAGAGAAGGTGCTCTTCATACAGAACAAATGCAACTTATAAGGAATTCCAGGTGGCCACATGCACAAAAAGGCAGCCCAGTTGCTAAAGAAAGCAAGTCAAGGGTTGGCTTGCACTGATCCATGGCAGGGCTGCATCCCAGAAAGAACCAACTCACTGTCCTCTTCATTGAGGAGGTCCCTTCCAAAGAATTCTGAATATGGTTCTAGGAGCATCAGATAAGAATAACATCAGTGACTAGAGTTTCTGTCCAGATAATTCATGTATTCTTGTATCTATTCACCATTATTTATTTCAGACCCTATCTTTGCAAGTAACTGGACCAAGACCAACTAATAAAGAAAGACTACACTTGTTCCCGTTCTTCAGAAGGCCTAAGATTAGGAGTTGGACACCACCAGGAGGTACGTTTGATGGAGTGCAACCTTTCTAACAATTAGGAAGGAGTGAGCATCCTGTCACTAGCTGTGTACAAAGAGAAGTTCAAGGCTGGTAAAGAAGTGTAGAGGGGACTCCCGCTATGTCAGGCAGTTGGGCCTCTTAGGTCATCTTCCAAGATGCCATCCCACACTCCTACGAATGACATGATAAGGTTGAGGCAGCAGGTTAGATAAGTATGGGGAGGAGGCAAACTGAGTCAGAAGTCCTTCTTTTACACCCCAGCTAGCCAGCCCTGCCTTGCATCTCTAGGCTGCTCCTGACCTGTTTCTGTCCTGCCAGGGCCCAAAATGGTCCCTGATTTGTGGAGTCTCTGATACCATATGGCTTAAGCCCATAAAAGAAATGCAAATTAAATCTACAAGGGGGCATTATGTTTCAGCTCACAGAATGGCAAAGATCAAAACATCTGATACCAGGCTATAGGACTGGCACATTACCTGGCACAATATTTTGAAAGAAAATGTGGCAATGTATATCAAAATTTAAAATGCACACACTCTCCCACCTGGCAACCCCATTTCTAGGAATATATTGTACAGATATAGTTGCATTTCTACAAGCTCTATTGTATAAAGTTATTTGTGGCAGCATTCTTCTACTGGCAAAAAGATGGGATAGAAGCAAAATAACTATTAACAGTGGACTAGTTAAATAAGTTATTTTACATCCACACGCTGCAATACCATGTAACCCTTTAGAATGTGGCAGGGTTATGGGCATTGATATGGAATCATCTACAAGATATATTATTATATTAGAAGAAGGAGGAGGAGGAGGAGGAGAAGGGGAAGAAGCAGCAGCAGCAAAGTGCAGAGCTGAGTGGCCTGATGACTGATGCACAGATGTTTCCAGAAGGTTCTACAAGAGCCAATGGGAGCAGTGCTCTGGGAGGCCAGTGGGCTCAGGGTCAGCAGTGAGCAAAGACTCACTCTTCACTATATGCCCTTTTTAATTAACTGGATGTTTTACCTTCTCAAAACCAATCAATACTTCTAAAAATTGGCATGCGATCTATTCCGAGCCGCTATCTGGCCACGGGTCCAGCAGAAGGTGGGGATGTGTGACAGCAGGAAGGCTGCAGAACAGCCTTGGGGAATGGAAACAAAGGGCTATGTGACATTTGTCACTTCAAGCCCTGGGAATATCACCACTGCTGCCCCTGTCTTCAAACACCAAACTCACTGTTAGAAGCCTCCCACTGCCTTGGAAGCCTCGTAGTTCCCAGCCCTCTGTTTCTTCTTTTCTCCCTCCACTCCCTAGAAAAGTAATTGGAGAGCTGCGAGATGAAGGGTGCAGGCTCCCCTGCCTGGCTGCTCATGCCTCAGCCTCCCAGGGAGGAGGCCTCCAGGTGAGGCTTCAGAGGCACGGGGTCCCTGCCCGGGGAGGGGCAGTGCTCCATCAGGGGAGACTGCTGTTCCTTTGCCCTCCTCCAGGCCCTATGTGTCAGAAAGGTGTCTGCTGAGAGCCAGCTGAACACACCTCACAGGACGAAACCCAAATCACATTTGAAAATGAGACGAGGAGGGGAGTCGGAATAAAAAGGCTGCGGAAAGAAAAATAAGGTGGAAGTCGTAGAAATTGGCGCTCTGTATTCCAAGGCCTTTGGCTCCTAGCAGGGTTGGAGATTAGTGTTGATAATAGCTTCACCATAGGACCACAAAAAATCAATGCAACTGGGACCGAGGCAGGATCCATTTATCTTCTAGGGGTGAAATGGAAGGTGTGATTTTAAAAAGACAAATTATACCGAATGCGTGTAATTGATGTGCGTACACAGAGCCAGGCAAGGAGGGCCAACTGCACACACTCGCACAATATCAGGCATTATTCTCATCAAGAGTTTCTTGTAACAATGCCAACCCCAGGGCGCGGTTCAAGTACCCCGGAGAATAGTACTAGGAATTGAGTTCTAGAATATGCTGCATTATTTTTGCATGGTTAATTATTTATTTGAAAGGGTGATGAAAAATACCGAGAGGAAAAGCCAATTTGCAGGTCCTGTTTTATAATGCAACTGCGCGGTTGGGACAGGTCTCTAGAGGTCATCCATTCATCTCTGTCTCTCATTTAAATGCGCTGTTTCCCTCCCGAAAATGGAGTGTTTTCTTAGTTTAAAGGCCGTTATTCATAGGTGTTTCCCTCATTGAGCTATATATATACTTCTCACGGGTTGGGATGATGCCTCATCACTTCTAGGAAGTCGATACCTGACAAACAGAAGACTCCCAAAAGATGTTTTATTTCATAGTCGATTAATTAGTTAACTGAGATTTTGTTTTTCAACCCAAGAAGGCCATCATCAGCAGAGGTTCAGAGCAGATCCAATTTTCTTGTCCAGTTGACAGTGCCAAACCTGTCTACTTGAGGGGCTGCCAGAGAAGGCGAGGGCTAAGGCAGGTGGGATTTGGGGACATATTTATGGGGCCGTAGCCTGCAAGATCAGAAAGGTAAAGAAAACAGGGCCTTGGTCCAGTGGAGAGTCTCTCCTAGCTTAATCAAGGCCACCTCCTGAAAGTTTTCCTCAAGCCTTCTAGAAAGGCAGCCAGGTTAGCACAAGGCTCACCACTAGAGGCTTCTTCTACCCTAGGCTGGGCCTGAGGGCTTCCAGGCAACCCTTTCATCCTTCTCTTTCCTTCCACACAAGGTCTGGGCTGTGCATCCACTTCCCCCACCCCCATGCACACACCCCTTGCTGTGGCCCTGTCTCCTTACTGACTGAGAATCCTGAGCCCAGAATGAGTGAGCCCTACCCCCACGCTCCCTGCCCATCCTCCTTCCTCCCCCATCCAGCATTTCTCTGCACTTCCCTTGCCCAAGAACCTTGCTAAATCATAAGAGAAAGCCCTTGCCCTCAAGGAGCAATCAGACCAACCTTCCTCTTGGTATATCAGATTTTACCCTCTTCAGATCTGACTCAGGCTGGCTTTTTCAAACATTCCTTCTTTGTCTTGCAAACTGAACTTCCTCCTCACAAACTCCTTCCCTTAGGATATAAAACCGATCAAATCTTCCCTGTTTCAACAACAGACTCAACAGTAACCAAAGCAAGAAACCTTCTGGCATGCTGATTTCCCCTCAAGCTCTCTCTTTTTTTTTCTTTTTAAATCTACTCTTAACTGCTTCCATTTCCTCAACCCACTCAGTCTCTCCGCCCTGCCTGTCGCCATCCCAATTCTGACACTAACAGGCGCCAGTGACTGACCAGGCAACAAGTCAATTTCAGTCATCACCCTTGTCAGTCAACTTGGCAGACCCTGGCATCACTGACCAGTCTTCCCAGCCCAGCCTTCTCCCACTCACCCCGTTTTCTTGTACCTGCTTTGTGTTCTGTTCTCTTTCTACCTCTCTGTGACTTCTTTATCTTCTTTGCTGGCTCATTGTCCTTTCCCTGCTGCTGCCCATCTCCCTCTCTCTCTCCATATTCTTTCTGCCATACTCTTTCTCTATATTCCCTTCCTTGGCAATCACGTCCCAATTAAACACGGCTAACCACAATGCACAAGGTACTGTGCTAGGTGTTATTGGAAGAGTGGTTTTTCAAAATGCTGGGGAGAGGAGACAGATAATTGAGGACAGGTGGGGAAGAGGGGATAGATAAATGAATGCTTTCACACAACATATTAAGAAACATTTCTGGCTCAAAATGGCTTCCGGATAGCACTTTGGTAAAATAATTTTTCAGTAAAATTATTATGATGCCAGAGAAAATGGTGAAAACTCACAAGACCCTCTCCTCAAACTAATACTGACCTGTAACCCGCTGTCCGAATTGGGGATGTTACTGGTGGTGGTGTAATCTGTATCAGAGATGGACTGAGGAAAACCCACCTGGGTTTTAGGGAATGCTCAACCTGGCCCTGCTGTCTGAAACAGTCTGCATGAGAAAAAAAGGTATTGAGATCCTTTGGGATTCACGGCTACTACCAATGAGAAACTGATCAGCTATCCCTTTCTGCCCTCTAGGAGTTACATTATGACTCAAGTAGGTTGCCATTTCACCCCTTAAACTGTCTTCCCCACCCAGAAATCAATTAGACAGAACATAGCTATCCAAGGACTAGAAGCGGTGCAATGTATTCTGGGAGTTGGTCTTAGGAGGAAGGCACAGGGGGTGGGGTGGGCAGGGAATGAGGGATAAAGAAAGTAACACCCCAGAAGCAATGCATGCAGGGAACTCTATGTATGTTTCATATATTGCATCAGACTAGAAAAACCAAAGAACCAGATGCTGTAGGTCCAGGAAATATGATTCCCAAGTAGAACAGAGATACATCAAGGAAAAACCTTTTAGATATGAGAAACTGGACTGAGACCTGCACACATTAATCTCCACTGCTGGTGCAGAAAAGAGAAGGGAATTAAATCACCCGACAAGTGAACAGAGATGGAGTCCAAGGACAATCTATTCACCCTGTTGCTGAAACCTCACTGGGTCTCAACAAAGTCTTTCTTGCTTTAGAACAAAAGGAAAAACACCACATATTACAAGAATGTGAACATTTTGTAGAGTCAGAGAAAGAACACACTTCTAAAAAATGAGGTAGTGCGGAATTCAGAAGAAAAATTCAGGAAACTGTTTACTTTTTCAAGACAGTACAAGAAAGCATGGCCTCTAAGGAAGAGCAGCAGAAAGTCATAAGAAGGAAAAATCAGCAGAAAGAGAGGAAAAGGAAGATGTATTCAAAATGGAAGGATCACAAGGAAACAAACTACAATAGCAGAAGAAATGCCATTTTGAAGGAAGGGAAGAGAAGTAGTGAAGATGAGATTATCCAGTCAGCAGTGTTGAAGACAAAAGGAAGAAATTAAAACAATGGGTCAGAAGGTGAAAAATTTGGAAAGTTAAGAATGAAGAACCAGATCTAGATAACGAGGATGCCTAAAGTAGAATCCACAACAAATAAAGCAGATGAAAAAAAGGAAAAAGATCATGTAAGGAAATGAAATAAAGATAAAGGATTATGTGTACAGATGGTTCAACAGGCAAAATCAGTAAAAGGAGACCCCAGACGAACAGGGGAAATAAAGATAATGTCAGAGAGAGAAAGCAGACTGCTCACAGGTTGGATAGACCTACAGACTGGAGAGGATGAGCGGGCCTTTCCACTCTGTGGGAAAGGGTGAATTACTCAAGGACTGAAGCTGACACACGTTAGCCACTGGGAAACAAGTCAAACCCCTACTTTATACCAAATTCCCAAATGAATTCCTGCTTGATTAAATATTCAAATTATAATTGATCCACAAAAGCAAGATATTAAAACACAGATGAATATTTACATCGCTTTAGAGCAGGGGTTCTTAACCAGGGGTCCACAGACACCTTCAGGGGGTCCATGAGCTTGAATTGAAAACTAAAAAAAAAAACATTATTCTTGTCGGGAGGTATTGGTGTGGGTGTGATATAGTTATTGAATAATACACAGTAAAGTATGGAATGATTTTTATTTTGATGTAGTGTGTTCTGAGTGCAGTGGATAACTGCCTGCAAAAAGGTTGGTAAGGATGACGGAGATGGTTTTATGATGCCATGGAAAAACTCGAATTTCTAAATGTTTGCCGAAAATGACCTTTTGAACAGATGTTGAACGGTGTTAGGTTATCAGGTATTGAAATTATGAGAAAGTTGTAAAACATAATTGAATAATCCTAACATTTATTTTAAAGACACGCCGAGGAAGCGGGAGTGGCTCAGTCGATAGAGCCCCCGTTTACCATGTGTGAGGCCCCGGGTTCGCTTCCCGGGGCCTCCTTGTGAGGGCAGGCCGGCCCGCGTGGCGCGAGGGACCTCACAGCAAGGGGAAGATAAGCAGACACGGAGAAGACACACAGCGAATGCACACAGCAAGCACAAGCAGCAAGGGGGGGATAAATAAATAAATAAATAAATCTTTTAAAAAATAAAAAATAAAAAAATAAAGACATGCCGATGCTGAGTGTCATAAAACTATCTGCCGCTACATTCTGAGATGGGGTCCATGGTTTTCACCTGACTGGCAAAGGGGTACATGGAACAAAAAAGGTTAAGAACCTCTGCTTTAGAGTGAGGAAGAACTTTCAAGGAAGGAATCCAAGGCAAATGCATAGACGGAAAAAGACTGATAGATTAGACTACATCAAAGTTTTAAATTTTGCTGCAAAAATACAGTTTTAAATCAAATGACAAAACTAGAAAAAACGCAATAGGCATGAGAAAGGTTCATATCTTTAAAATCAACAGAAAAATAGGTAAAATATATAAGCAGGCAATTCATAATAGAAGACATAAATAAATAATTGGTAATCAAAATTTAAAATAAAGGATAGATTTATTTCAAATCTAAATTGAAATAACGAAGATTTCGCATTTTTCAGCGATCAGACTAGCAAAAAAATCACAAAATTATGCTGACCGCTGCTGGAAACGTTAGGGGGACAAGCCCACTCTCGTCGGCATCTGGGATATGGAGGGTGCATCGGTGCAGCATTTCCAAATGACAATTTGGAATTTTTATCCAAAACCTTAAAAATGGTGGAAACCTTGCTTGAGAAATTCTGATTCTTAGAATTTATCTTAAGGACATCATGCATTAAGTTATCATAGATAGATGGAAGAGGAACCTCATTAGGTATTATTTGTAACAGCAGGAGAAAATTTCAAAATGACCCAGGTGCCTGAGAATGTTGAAATAAATCACTGAATTTAATGAGGCAAGTGTTAACAGGATAATGCCGGTCCTATGATGACTGTATCACTGCTGGGGAGGGGTGAGAGGCCATGCGGAGGGGAGAGGGATACCCCAGGGGGTCTCACTTCTTTCCCACTATGTCACATGATTGCATTCATTTATCATACCATACATTCATCTACTCATTCACCCATTTGTTCAACAAATATCCTCTGTGTGCCAGACACTGTACCTTGCTCTGTGATTAAATGATAAATAAAAGCCCTGTCCTTCTCTATCCTTTAACCCTGTCAAGTCCAGTAGCAAGAAGGACAAGTAATTAAAAAGACGCAAATGCATTATTGCGTGACAACCGCCACGACTTAACCCTGGAGGGCTTCATGGCGGAGGTAGTATCTAGGCTAAAATCCGAAGCATCAGTAAAGGAAATGCAAGTGAGCAGGAGGTGGGGAAGGATGGCCTTCAAGCAAAAGGAAACAACCACAAGTTGTTAAGGCCCAGAGGTGAGAATGTGTATCCCAGCTGTGGAAATCCAGAACTTTACATGGGGTTGGAACATAGAGTTGGACACATGCTAAGTCATGAGTGAGGGTGGGTAGTCCATTGAGCCTAGGATGCTACAGGACCTGAATGCCATGCTAGGGAGTGCAGACTTATGACTGGAACGGGATTGTAGGAGGATCATCCTGAGGGCAGTGAGGGAAATGAACTGGGGAGATGGTGAACTGGGGAACCCTGGCACCCAGGAATCCCCCACCCCATCTGTGCTCCAGGCCAGCCCTGCACATCCCTTCAGAGCTTCACGCCCCTTCCCGGTCTCATTGTGCTGTGGTCTGTGCACGTCCCCCTAGGAAGCACTGAGCTCTGATGGTTTATGGAGTTCTGAGCTCCTGGGCCAAGCTCTCCCCCATCCCCGATCAATTGCTCTGTGTCACAAGCTGATCTTGTTCCAGTTCTTTACTTTCTGGATCATAAAGTTGTCCTCTGTGTGACTTAGGAGGCTCTCTGGTGCTGGGCATTTATTACCCAGAGATACCTGTGCAGTCAGCAGTCCCCATTAGTGTGCTGCTTGACAATTTAGCTGTCCACTCCGAGGCCCGGAGTAGATCTATCTGTTTCCCCAGGTCTTGCTCACTTGGCAGCAGGAGGATAAGGCTGTGCTCCAGCAGCCTGTGCTGCTGCAGCTTAGGAGGAAACAGAGCAAGAGCCGCAGATGGCTGGGCAGGCAGGATGTCATTCTGGACTGAGATGCCTGTCGGGAACAGGTGCAGCCTGGGGCGAAGCTCTCAGACCTGGACGCAGCGCAGCTAACCCGGAAGGTACTGGCTGGTTGGGGGAGCCCATCAGTTAGCACCAAGCCTGGGTGGGAAACAGGGGGAGGGGGTCCTCAGCAGGCCCCAGGGGCCACCCAGTAGGACCAGCCTGCTTCAGGTCGGGAGGGATGGGGTTCACGAGTTCACAGAAGCGGGTAAAGGAGAAGGGCATCTGCCAAAGTCCATTGCATTTCTCACTGGGGAGGGAGAGATGAATAAGACAGAGCCTGCCCTCATGGAGCCCACAGCATGGAGGGGAGTGAGACAAAGCAACGCAAGGGACCCCTCCCCATCGGACTCTACACAGACTTTTATTTATTTATTTATTTATTTTAGGAAGCAACTGCTAAGGCTGTGGGCACAGGGATTTTGAGGGCATTTACTTTGTAAGCCAAAAGGTAAAGATCCCTCATTTCAAGTAGGTGCTCAAATGCTTACTACAGCACCGGGTACATAATGCGGGGGGAAGGAGTTGCTTTGGTTTAAGTTCCCTTTTCTCAGGAAACAAGAACACAAACAAGTTTTCTTGCCCCAGCACTGACAAGAGGCTTGGGCAAGGTTGCACTGGCTCTAGAGGGAAGCTTGGCACATGGGCTGTTTGCCCGCAGAGAGCTATACACAGCCGACTGGGAGGCACCGCCAAGTCCCCAGGAGCTTGAAATGAGAGAATCCTACAGAGCCAGGCACTGGAAACAGATTTCAGGCCTCTGCCTTCACCACAGAGCAGCCCACTGGCTCCCCGAGCCACGCCCT
Organism: Cabassous unicinctus; assembly: GCA_029593785.1. Lineage (NCBI taxonomy): Eukaryota > Metazoa > Chordata > Mammalia > Cingulata > Chlamyphoridae > Cabassous > Cabassous unicinctus. The sequence continues at coordinate 13,543 of JAQZBX010018355.1, read as the reverse complement.
CGAGTGCTAAGCCGGCATCTCAGTCAGGACCATAAATCACAGGAGGCTACGGCTGCACAATGTCTCCTTTTAGGTCCCAACATCGAACTCATTTAGAGTGTGACCTTTACCCCAAAAGAAAAAGGAAAGCCAGTGTTTCCTCACAGGTGGCCTGGGATTAAAGTTTCTAAACTGCATTTAGAAAAAGTGAAGGTGTAGAGAGTCAAAGCGAGAGGATGATAGCTGAAATAAACAGCCCGGAAATGGGCTGCTTCTGGATTTCCACATCAAGTGGAAGTTCTGACTGGGTTTCACCACCACTAGAAGAGGAGAAATTCTTACCAAGGGGGACAGAGAGCTGTGCGCAAATGGCAGAGGGGCTGGCCTTGTTGGAGGGGTCAGTGAGGTCTCCCTGAGGACATGACATTTGGGGCTGAGATCTGACAGTAGAGGAGGAAGTAAGAAAAGGAGGGGCCGTGTGGGCAGAGGATCCCTACTGGAAAGGCCTCAGGTTGCAAGACAATACGGGACAGGCAAGAAACAGAAAGCAGGTCCTCTGCAGCAGGAATGCCCAGCAAGCGGAAAGGGGTTTGCACTGGGGGTGAGGCCAGTGCCAGCTGAACAGCCAAGTCAGGGTTCTGAGAATGCCCTCTAAAAACTCGCATTTGGAGAGCTGGGAAGCAGGAGGCTGCAGGGATGCTCTTTTAAACCTTTGTCCTTTTTTTTGAATTTGGGTGGACAGGAGAGTAAGCAATTGGGGCTGACACTCCTAGAGAAGCTGCAAGGCTCCACTCTGAAGCCAGGACATGATTCAAATGCTAGAGTTTTACCACCACCAGCCCTAACTCAAAGAAGATCAGCCCCACTTGGAGGCAGTCAACAAAAGCCAAGAGATGGGGCAGAGCCTGGCACCTCCTTCAAGGGCTGTGCACAGACCACTGATCTTTCCACCCATCCTCCCCATTACAAAAAAGTGTCTGGAGAGCGACACCATAGCCCTTAAACTGTGGCTCAGGTGTGAAGACAAATAGTCCTCAGGAAGAGTGGGTCGAGGGTCAAGGAGAAATCACCCACTCCATATCAGAGCAAACAAGAGGTCTGCGCAGAGCTGTCCATGTTAAGTGTGAGCCCTATGAAAAGGAATGGCAGGGCAAATATGCAAATCCATTACCACTGGAAGGAAGGAAGGAAAGCAGGAAGGAAAGAAGGAGGGAAGGGGAGAAAGAAAGAAGGAAAGAAGGAAAGAAAGAGACATAGCCTTAAAAAAAAGACAGGAAGAAGAAAAAAAAAAAACAGTTTGGAAGAAAATATAGCCCAAGAAATAGAAGGAAACTGTCATAAGGGTTGTGATGGTTACATGCATGTGTCAACTTGGCCAGGTTATGGTGTCCAGTTGTTTGGTCAAGCAAGCAGTGTCCTGATTAGCACTATGAGGATATTTTGTGGGTTTAAATCATTAGTCAGTTGATTGCATCTATGGCTGAGTACATCTGTAATCAGCAAAGGAGATTGCCTTCAGCAATGAGAGAAGCCTCATCCAATCACTTGAAGGCCTTCAAGGGAGAACTGAGGATTTCAGCAGTCAGAAAGAAGAATTTCTATCTCTTTTTCAGCCAGCCAGCTTTTCCTAGGGAATTCACCAAACCCATCACTGAGTTCCCAACTCATAGCCTGCCAAAAAGAATTCAGATTTGCCAATCCCCAGGGTTGCATAAGCCAATTCCCATAAGAAATCTTACATGTACATATATGTGTGTGCATACATATATATATATATACAGGATATATATATATATATATATCCTGTTGGTTCTGTTTCCCTGGCAAACCCTGACTATTACAATGGTTTATTTTCAGAAAAATTCAATAATACAAAAATTCCTATGCCAGTTGATAAAGCAATAGAATAAAATTTAAAAAGGGAGATTTCAGAGTTAAAAACACAAATTACGGGCCAAAATAACAATATTATAAAATGAATAGAATTAAACTAGAAATTGCTACAGAATTGATAGAGCTGAAAATTGAACTTCAGATATGGAGGAAATACATGAAAATAAGTTTTTAGCAAATAAAAGTTTCAAAATAAAATATGGAGGATGAGTGGTAACTCTAAATTAGAGGTTTCAGGCAAAAAGAAAAAAAAAAGATATTCAGAACACTGATAGAAAAAATTTTGAAATGAAAGAAGAACCAGCAGAGTCAAAGACATAACTGGTAAAGTTTCTGAACTTTAAAGATAAAGAAAAAATGATTCTGCCAGCAAACAGAACAATTCAATCAACTCTATGAGGACACACACACTAGCCTCAGATTTCTCTATAGCTATATTCACAGACAGATGTACATGAATTTAGGACCTCAGGTAATGAAGAGTCCTTCTAGGGGGAAAAGTTACTTGATGATGAAATTCAATCAACCCAGAGATAAATCAAAATAATGAATTCAGTATAGAGAATTTGTAACAAAATGATTGGGAGTCATTCCATTCTTTTAAATATAGAAATAAAACCAAAACATTATGAAATTGTTATAAGCCTCAACAATGAAAAAATTAACAAAAACTGGGAGGTGGAGAAGGGGAAGTAGTAAGAAATTGAAGTATATCAATTTCCTCATTTTTCATAGCAGAAGGTCAATTGATACTATTTAAAATTAAAATACAAAACTTAAAATAATGATTCAAATCTTGTACTTTTTATAATATTCGTTCTTAACCTTAAGGTGATCTTCCATGAAATAATGTTTTTGTGGTGAAGAAACATCTATCAAATGTAGCAATTCCCTTTGTTTTGTATTAGTTTCTTTTTCAGTTACATTTAAATAAAATTAAATTAATATTTAAAAATTACCATTATTTCTTTCTAAAATTAGTTCCATCTATTTTTCTTACTATTGAGAAGATCGATTATAGAGCTATATCTGAGATGATGTTGACCTAGCACTAACAATGGTACTTTCTGGATTATTTTGAGTCATTTTTCACTTTCCTCATTGTACTTTTTTTTTGCTTTGCTTTTCTGAAATGTTCATAGAAATATGTAACTAATATAAACAAAAAGTCATTTTTCTAACAATGAACAGAACAGGTCACACATAAAAGGAATATCGATAACATTTTGCCTGAGTTAAAGTAATAATTGTGATTTCCGTATTCATAATTCCTACTTATGCTAAAACATTTCAGAATCTTCCTGTGCCACAATTTCAAAAAGCTGTTTGCTCTTCCCCACTGGTGCAGCCAATGCACACACAAACACACTCCCCACCATCTCTTCCTCCAAGCAAACATCCAGAGCCTTTCTGTTCATGTCACCTGCTTACTGGACTCTGCCTCACTGCTCCCACCATGGTCCCAGACACACACGGCAATCAGGAAGCTTGAGATGTTTTCAGGAATTTTTATTTCACTTCCTCCGAAGAGCTCCATGGGCTCCTTCACCCCCCTAACAGCCATGGTGGGTTAGACAGCCAGTGTCCTCAGCCCCTGGCCTTGAACTCGGATCTCGGGCAACCCCCTTCCCAGAGCAGACTCAGACTCAGGAAGGCGCTCCCTGGTCTTTCTCCCATGACTGCATTGTGAACCGTTTCCTCTCCTTCTGTTCTGCCTTCCACGCACTCTCTTTTCTCCTACCACCCACCGTTTCCTCTGTTTCTAAATTATCCCCAACAGCAGTGACTCAAAACCTGAATATCCTGAAACAAGAATTCTCACAAAGTATACAGAAATAAATCCAAGGATACCAGAATTTCATAAAAAGAAACTCTGTGGTTAGGGAGAGATTACTATACACACACATCCCCACAAGGTAGGCAGGTAAAAACCACACTGAGGGGGCGGATGTGGCTCAAGTGGTTGGGTGTCCGTCTGTCATATGGACGGACCCGGGTTCGCTCCCCGGGACCTCCTGGTAAAATAAAAATAGAAGGCGTGCAGGCGAGCCACTGGCCCGCTGAGCCACGCAGCAAGATGATGACGCAGCAAGGGAGAGACACAGGATAGAGCCAAGACGAGACGCGCCAGAAACCAGGAACTGAGGTGGCGCAGGTGGCAGAGTGCCTCTCTCCCACATCGGAGGTCCCTAGGATCGAGTCCCGATGAAGACTGGAGGAGGAGGATGAGAAGAGAAGGCAGAAAACAGACATAAATAGAGGATCACCCAGAGAATGGACACAGACAGCAAGTGGGAGGGGGGGTAAAGTAAACAAATAAATCTTTAAAAAAATACAAAACACATTGAGATGGGTACCTGAGCAGATACTTCTACCGCGTATCTGTTCTGGCCACCCCAGCTAGTATCCGTCAGCAATAAGAGTGTGTGCATGGGGTGCACCTTCTTGTATTGATGGTCCTATTTTCAGTCTAATGGTGCATTCATTTACCGTGGTTGCTCTTATTAGGGCAGTTAGCACTTCCCAACACAATTTATAGAACCTGCCAGCGATGAGTTCTACTTGTGTTTACTCATTTGATTAGGCTGACTGGTCTTCTTTGAAAAGATTATCCAGGACTACGTTTACACACATTAAGTCGAAGACAAAGGGATGCCAGCATAAGAACTATTTCTGCATCCGCTCCTCTGATTCCTGCAACATCTCTTGAGCTCCCACCTACATTGTGTCCAGCTCTGAGCCCAGCACTTTACATTCACGCTTTTTTTCTTCCTAGCAGCCTTCCTAGGCTGGCAGGCATTTCACAACATGGAACCCTGTGCTGTGGCTCAGAAGGACAGAACTACTTGCTTAGTAGTTTCTAGTAAATTGAAGAGTAAGCACTTGGGTCTCCCTCCAATTTCAGTGTAAGTCGTGTTCCTTAAAAGGTTCAAGAGCAGACTGTGGGTCAAGGCTGAGCTCCACCGCTTCCAGCTGACTTGGGCAAGCTGCTTGCAACCCCATGATTCAATTCCTCCTTGGCAAAATGGAGCTGATAAAAGAACACACTCCATAGGTTTGCTGCGCTGATTGAATGAGCTGATGCCCGTAAACCACTTAGAACAGTGCCTGGAACATACTACATGCTTGATAAATGTTTGTGATTATTGTGGTTGTTGCTATCAAATGATCACACAATCACGAGAGGCTAACATCTGAAGGATAGTGAGTGCCCAGTATTTTGTGATTTAAGTTTCCTCTAGGTAAGTGTCTTGATGGTTATGCAAAGTAAGAAAGGGAATGTCCTTCACTGTAAAACCAGGTTAGACCAGCTTTCCCACACTTGGATCAGCCAGAGGTGGGAAAGCCATATGAACATGAGAGGGGTAAAGTTAATGAGTGAGATGTTCACAGATTAAATTTTAAGTGTCTAAATTCTGAGAGTAAATCCTTTCTACCTTTTTTGCTGTTAAGCTGACCTTGAGAAATGATTCACCAATGATTGAAAATAGCTTTCTTCTTCTCATTTGCCCTATGCGCGTGTTTTAATATCTTTCGATGAAGAGCCTATGTGAGTTACCCTATGCTTGGGGGACTATTTTTGGTTCATGAAACCCAAAGGTCTGGAGCCCCTGGGCTGGACTAAGATCCTATATGAACTGAAAATAAGAGTTACCTGTCCCAGACCTCCGTTTTCCAGATGGATAAGATGGTAAAATCATGAAACCACCTGGAACCACCAGCTAGCACCCAGAAATGGCTGCACACTGGCTACGACACTTAACGCCATGCACATGCACACACATACCAATACACTTGCTTATTTGTGAGGACTGGCAATTAAGAAGGCATCGTTTAAGCCACATTGCATTTGACAGGGACGACTTAAAAGGAACCATCTAAGAAAGAAAACATCTTAAGTTGGCCCACCCTAAACAAATTTGCTGAACACTCTGCCACCACTTTCCCCAAATGAAAATAATGGTTTCATGGAATAATCACGAGGGATTACCCAGGCACTCGCATTCTTTAATTATCTGGAAAAGACTCGCTCCCTTTGATTGTGGAATAAAGCTGAGGAGTTGGCATCTGAGTTATCACACCCTGACCTGATGTGTTAAGCCTGGATTTATAATCTAAGGCAATGGGCTAAGTAAAGACTTATTTGTGTCTCATTCCCAAGTAGCTGGGAGCGAAATCCATGTCTGATGGCCATTATCTGGGGACAACACATGGTCTCCCTGGCTGGAATTGTATGTGTGAGGCTCCACACCTGGGGGCTCCCAAGATGCTATAAGGCCATTTGCAGTATTGTATAAGCCAATAATTAAGGCTTGAACTGCACTGATCTCAGAATTATAGGGTCCTGGAGTCCAAACCCAACAGGCAACTCTAACTAAACCATCCTGGGTAGGAGCAGGTGTTCTTGGAAGAAAGGAGCCTGGACAAAGCAAAAAATTTAAAAGCAACACCAGTGTTTAGTGAGGGTTTGCTCTGTTCCAGATAATGTGTTGAGCATTTTACTCATCTCATTTTATCCTCCCTATAGCCCCCATGAAATAGGTTCTATTTTTAATCCCATTTTATAGATGAAAAATCTGAGGCACATGCAGTAAACGGTGGAGTAGATATAGAAAAGGCTTTGTTCCGGCTTTCAATGAACTTTCAAATCTCTGGTGAAATAAGGCATAAAGCTCATCTCAGAGCTACCACCACCAGAAAGCCTTCTTCCATTGCCCCAGCACACTCCAATGAACCCCCTCCAAGGGGCAGGCCAAGGGTCCCAGAGGGCATCCAAGTCTTGTAAGGTAATCTACCAAAAGTGGTCCAGAGGGACAACCCAAGGGTCAGAACTAGGAAGCCAAGTTCAGTTGCACAATTAAAAAAGAAAAAAAAAGACCCATCTTAAACCAGGGTAGTAGTTCCCACTGATCCAACTTCCCTTGGAAAAAACCCTGGGAATCACAAACCTCAGAGGGTCCCTACCAGGCACAAAGCCCTTCCATGGCTCTCCACCAAGACCATCCAAGCTCCCTACCATCAGCCATGAGGTCAAGGACTATCTACCTGACTGTTCACCCCTCTGCTATCTCCTCTCCCTTTGCCTCGGGCCCCCCTCTTCCCGCCCCACCCCCCATCCCCAGTACACTAGACTGTGGCCCTTCTGAGATTTTCCCCCACGACTCCTTTGGCATCCCCCACCTCCGCCCGGGAAGTGCATGCCTGGATCTGGAGTGAGATCTCTAATGCAGCAAAAAAGGCTCAGGACAAGCCCTTGGCTGGGAGCTCTGAACTCCTTGGGGTCTGTGTGAAGGTCCTCTCCTTTCTAGCTCCTGGAAGTAGCCAATTCCCCCAGGGACCTTCCAGAGATGCTTTTTGGAGAGCTTAGTTATCTGCACTGTGGCCTGCTCACCTGCCTGATATCGTCACAGCTGCCTGCTAGCCTTCATTCTTTCTTTGGAGACAGCTTTCTCCTGCTCCTGCATTCCCTGGAAGACCATCCCATCCAAGGCCATGGAGACCAACTCTAAAGGCTGCTGTCGGGGTCACTGTCCATGTAGGTGGGTGTGGCTCTGTGGGAAGGGGAAGAAAGCCCAGCGGCCAGGGAGCTCACAGCCTGAGGCCCCTGGGAGGCTGTGTCCTTGCAGGAAGGCTGCTCTCAGGCTTTCCCTTCCAGCTGGCAGTGAAGCAGAGGCTGAGACACAGTGAGGGAAGCTCAGAATCAGGAGTTAACCCTCTCCTCCTTTGTGTCACTCCTTCTTCTTCCTATCTCTGACCTCTTTGGTGGTAACTAGAAACTCCTTTTGACTACCCAAGAGTAAGGGCACAGCACTTAACCCTCAGTGGACAAATCCAACTCTAGGACCCAGGGGTGGTCGATGGGAGCCTGGACAAAGATTCAGGGAGCTTGGATTCCTCTACAGCGCTGCCTTAATGCCGTGAGAAAGCTGAACCCTCAGCCTCAGCAAGTCATCTGCCAGGTAGGGGTGACACCCTCTCCACCTTCATGTTGGGCCCCCAAGATACTGTTAGGGTTAGGTGAGTGTGATCTCATTTGGGAGAAGGAACTACCTCTGCAGGTCCTTTGGAAAGCCAAAGCTTTCCATCACTGGGGGTTTTAACCCAGGAGATGCTGAGCCACGACCATGGACATCCCACAGCCCCAGGGTCTGGCCAATGCTTCACTTTGGCTTGGTGGGGAAGCAGCTCACCTCCTAAGCTTCTGACTCTCTTCAGAGTTTTCTCTAGGACTCTGCCCTGCCCCTTTGCCTCCATTTCCTTTCTTGCTCTGAAATCGTTTTCCCACCTCCCCCATGCTGCCCCTCTCCCAAGGAGATGCTCTGGTCAGCGGATGAGCCTGAACCCAGATGGTGAGGGAGAATTAGCATTGAGCCCCACTGAGCCATGAAGGGAACTGAAGAGGTGACTATTTTACACCTGCAATTAGCCACACATGCAGAACTGTGCTCACAACTAGTTGCACCTGCAAGTGGTTAATTGCTAAATAGCAAATGCAATTAGGCACTTAAACATTATCTCCGAGATGAAAGCTGTCAACAAGGTAGTCACTGGGATATGCATGGCCGTGCACATACATGCACACTCCCTGATGAAGCAGTGAACACACAACAAAGCCATCCGACCCTCAAGGTTGGAGACTGAAAGACACTAAAGGGGGTCTCTTTTTATTAAGACGTTGAGAAGCTGCATTAGAAGAATCTAGGTTAACCCAAGTCTTATCCTGATATACAGGACATAGTCTAAGGCTCCAGCACCAGATGAGAACAACACGGGATTGCAGATGGGTCTTTTGATAAAGACTGAGCCATAGTGGACAACAAATTGGACCTGGGCATGCAGTGCCAGGCCACAGAGAAAGCTGATGCTTTCAAGCCTCACCAACGATTGTTGATCCCAAATGTAAACCATGACTTTCCTGCACAGGCTAGCAATAATTATTATATTATATTCTCAGGGTTGTTGTTGTTGTCGTTAATCTCAAAATATCACTTTGGAAAGGAACACACAAAATCAGAGAGTGACCTTTAAAAATTCTGTTTAATGCTTCCTTTAGTAGCCCTTCCTTCCTTCCTCCAGTTTCTTCGAGCTGTGATACCAAGTTGTCATATTTCTAAAAAATATTTCCTTTTTCGCAGCCGAGTGAGGAGGAATACATCTGTGTATTTAATTGTAGTCGGTTGAGACGTGGTAGACTGAAGAACCTCTTCAGCAGTAATGAGATTCTCTGGTAGACGGCAGGACAGAGTTGATGATCAGGTTAGAGGAGCAGAGCCACAAATTTACAGAGCAAGTAGCTTCAGGATCACAGCACTTCACCTGTGTCTCACACAGACCCGCGCTGCCTCCCCTTCCTCAGGATTGTCTTTCATTCAGTGTTAAGAGAATCAACTCCTCTCCCTCCTTCCCCTCCTTCATTCCCTCCTTCCCTCCTTCCTTCACTCATTTATCCAAAAGGAAATGAAAGATCAGAAATGACCCTTACTTTCTAAGCACATTGTTTCCAGGTCTACGATTCAGAGAACAATTCCATGAGCATTAAAAAGCAGTAACACGTAGCTAGTAAAGAGTCAGGACTTGGACTCGGCAGCCCAAGTTCGCACTTCAACTCTGCCGCTTGGTAGCTGTGTGACCTTGGACAAGCAACTTAACCTGTGTGGGCCTAAGTGAACTCTCTTGTAAATGGAGATAACATAGACCACCCCTCCAAGTGGCAGTGAGGGTGTAAGTGAACTCTTAGCAAAGAGCCTGGCTTATTGTAAAGGGCTGTTATTAACTAAATAATAGTTGTTACCATGTTTAACCATCAGTGACATATTGCAGAGAAAGAACTTATTTATACTGCCTGCCCTCACAGAGAGGGCAAGTCATAGCCAGAAAAACTCTCATAGGTTTTGAACAACTCCAGTAAGATTAGGGGCTACTCCAGGGAATCTTTTCATATCCACATGCTTAGCACGTAGAGTCTTCCCTGGCATGACTGAAAAGATGTGGCTGGTGCACGGGTGAAAGGCTGGATGCATGCAGGTACACGTGTGACTGTAAATGTGGAGAACAGGGGCAGGACATTCTACAGGGAGGGCAAAGCTAATGATATGAGGAGGGCTCGGTGGTAGGCAGTTGGTAGGCAATGCAATTTGCCGTTTTTTCCAGCTCAGATTCCACGTACATGGTGGAGGTTAGGTGGAGCTGTGAGACTAGTTCTGGGCAGTGAATGGTAATTAGAAGTGATGCGTGTCCCTTCTGAGCCGGGATATTCAATTGGCAACGCAAGACCCTCCAGAGCTCCTTTCCCTCCCATCTCAGCCAGATGATAGGGAACAAAAGCCCCTGCCAATCTGGGATGAATATGCAATGCAAGGGAGAAGTGAATCTGTGTTGTTTTAAGGCACTAAAATTTGGGGGAGTGTTTGTTACTGTAACACAACCTCGCTGACTGGTATAGGCACAATGCATTGTGAAAATCTGATGACAATCTACATGGCTGGAGGGCTGGTGAAAGGAGCGACATGTGGGAAATGAGGTAAGAAAAGTCAGATCAGACCAGGCTTTCATGCCCAAGAATGAAGCAGCTGGGTCTACTTATTTCCAAGAGACCCCAATGTGGCAGTGATAGCTTAGTGCAGTAAGGGGCCATTCCAAGATGACCCTCCGTGGTCTGATACCCTGCTTGCCCTGTGCTCAGCTCCCTGATGCAGACCTGAAAGAGAAGAAGACTTAGAGTTCACAGATAAAGTGCTTTCAATTCCCAGGAAGCTATCTTCTTGGCCTCTCCTCTCTCAGAAAGGTTCTCAATTGAAACCTCTTCCCTCCAAGGTGATGCAGTGTTAAGGCTTTTAAGCAGGAGGCTGAGACTCCTTCAAACATATAACACTTAAGCCCCTGGCTTCATGTATTGCTAGATAATCCACCTTCCCAGCAGACATGCATCCATGGAGTGTTTGTTCCCAGCAGAGGATGGCAAGGGCTACCTCTTCTCTGATCTGCTACTGTCGGCGAGACCTAAACAGGACAATTTGGAAAGCACGTGTTCTCATTTGGAGTCCACTGCTACCAGGTTTCTCTAGAATCCATCTTGCTCATCCCATCCTCCAGATAGGACTGAATGTAGATCAGTCTAGTCAGAAAAAAAGAATATGTATGGTTTTAAAAATATGGTTGCAAATTCTTGACAACCCCCCATCATTGAGAGGTGGGGAGGGTCTATGTCCCCTCCTCTTAAATCTGGGTGAACTTGTGACTTATTCAAGCAATAGAGTATGGCAGAAGCGATGATACATGACTTCTGAGACTGTCATAAAAGCCATGGTAGCTTCTGCCTTCTTCACTTAAACATTCTGTCTTGGAAATTTGAACCATCACGTAAGACATCCAATTACTCTAGGCTACCATGCCAAGCATAAGCTCAAGCCCATGGAGGGGCAATCAACAGTCTCAGCTAAGGTGCCAGACATGTGAGTGAGGAAGTCTCCAGCTGCTTCCAACCCCCGGCCATTGAAATATCCCAGCTGAGGCCCCAGACATCATGGGGCAGAGGCAACCCATACCTGCTGTGTCCTCTCCAAGTTCTTTACTCATGGAATCTGTAAGTATAATAAAAATGTATTCTAGTTTATGCAACCATTGAAGTAGGTAACCAAAACACAATCCTACCAGTTAAGGTCTCCAGCAGTGCAATGTGAGGATAACCCAAACAACTTTTGCATTTATACATCAAAGTAACAGTGCAAAAACACATGACTGATTTAGGGAGAGGGGAACTGGGTTCAAACACCACCTGTAACCTCATGCTGACCAGATGGTCTTCGGCTGGTCATTCAACCACTCTTGCTTCCACTTTTTTCCTTTTAAAAAGTGGAGATAATAATGGTCATGGCAATAACCTCATCACAAGACTGTTGAAAACTTAATCAGAAAGTGACAACCAGCAAGATGGTGGCAGAGTAAGGAGCTCCTAGAGTCAGCTCGTGATTCAGGGCAATTAGTAATCACCTACAGCTATCTAAAGCACCTGTTTGGGGGCTCCTGGAGACCAGAAGAGCGTCCTGCAGCATCCTTGAAAGAATGGAAGGAGGAGACTTCCCATCTGCAGAGAAGATTCATAAGTAGAGCACTCACGCCACGGAGGCCAGTGCCCATCCTCCACTGGAGGCACAAGCCGCCTCGGGAGTTCTACCACAGCTGGAATTGGAAGCTCCACTTCCCCAAAACAGGGGAGGAAGAGACGGTTGAGCACCAACCTCAGCTACTGATTAGTAAACTCGGTGGCTAAAGTATAATCCCAAGAACAGCTAAAGTTTGAACCTGTCTAAGTCAGAAAGAGGCCGGTAGCCATCATTTTAATTCCGTCCCTGGCATGAGGGGAAGCAGGGTGGACTGAAAATCACAGTAACGGTAGGGACTGGCTTCTTTCCATCCAGATCGGACTGCAGCTCTAGCCTAAGCCCCAGTCCCACCTCTGGCAGGGAAGAACCTGGGGGTACCTGAGCCAGCCTCTCTGGGAAAATACAGGCCACACCACAGAGGCTGGTGATCATTCTACTCTGGTGGCACAAGCTGCATCAGGAGCTGTTCTGTGGCTGGAGTTGGAGGCTCCATTTCCCAAAAATGGGGAGGGAGAGACAGTTGGCCACCAACTTCAGCTACTGATTGGTGGGTTCAGCTGGCTGGAGTATAACCCTACGAACAGCTGGGGTTTGGGCTTGTCTGGGTAGCAGGGGGGCTGGTAGCTACCAACTTGACTCTCCCCCAGCATGAGGGGAAGCTGGGTTCACTGAAAATCACAGTGCTGGTAGGGACCAGCTTCTTTCAGATAGGCCTGCAGCCCTAGCCTAGGCTTTAGCCCCACCTCTAGCAGGAAAGAGGCTGGCAGGCCCTGTACCAGCCTCTCCGGGTAACTGCAGGTACATTCAGCTGGCACAGACTGAATAGTTGGAAGTCTACCAGGGTAACTGCAATCATTTTGGACCCACATGGCATAGACTGCTGCCCACAACTGCAGCTCCATCCCTGCCCCAGGCAGGGGAGGAAGGGGCGTGAAGTTTCATCAGTCTCTCTGGGCAACTACAGTCTAGGCTGGAACAACTTGGATTATTACATATAGCTGTGGCTCTCTCCCTACCCCTGGCAAAGGAGAAAGTTGGGAGAAGCTTCATTTGTCCCTGGGGCAATAAGGGCAGCTTTAGCCTCCACAGCTTACAGCACCAACTACATCCTCAGCTCCTACTACACAACCAGCAAGGGAGAAAGGGCAAGAAAGCCCTAAACTAAAGAGGGAAACTGCACCCAGAATAAATACATCTAGCAAGCCAGATGTCAAGATGCCAACAAAAAATTACAATCCACACCAAGAAACAGGAAGATATGGCCCAGTTAAAGGAACAAGATAAGCCTCCAGATGACATAAAGGAGTTGAGACAACTAATCATAGATGTTCAAACAAATATCCTTAATAAATTCAATGAGATGCCTAAAGAGATTAAGGATATTAAGAAGAAATTGGATGAGCACAAAGAAAAATTTGAAAGCATACATAGAAAAATAGTATATATTATGGGAATGAAAGGCACAACACATGAAATAAAAAATAAACTGGAATCATATAATAGAAGATTTGAGGAGGCAGAAGAAAGGATTGGTAAGCTTGAAGAAATGGCCTCCAAAAATGAATATA
>JAQZBX010018354.1:0-34710 GCA_029593785.1 Cabassous unicinctus | reverse complement strand
TTAATCTGTTCATGGATACTTGGGTTTTGACAACTGTGAAATGTAGATGTGAACATCAGTTTCCAAATATCTGTTCTAGTCCTTGCTTTCAATTCCTTGTACTGCTCATTTTTCATGTTCTTCTTCAAACACCGAGTTCAAGTTTTTGTCACAATTCAGGAAGGCTAAAGGCTTTTTTCTTTCTTGTCAATCAGGAACTATGGGAAGAAATAAAATAGCAAATAAATACATGAAAAGGATCAGACTGACCAAATACTATGTTATATTCCCTTTGATTTAAAAGACATCTGTAGAGATTTGTTTCAAATCAAAGGCCTTGAATGTGCAGCATGACAACCTGTACAATTACTGGCAGTTACTGCCTTACAGCTCTTGGTGTCTAGAACTATGGGGTTTCTCCAGCTCCATCTTTCAATTATGCTCCTCATTAAATACACTGCAACCACTGATTTCACTAATGCTTTGATGCTTTCAGAAGACTGTCATCCTGTTTAATCGATCCTGTCTTTATCACTTTATTCATGTAATCATTTACTTATTTGTTCACTCATCTATTCATGGCAGACACTGAGCTGAGTGCTGGAAATACAAACATGAAACAAGTCACGGTACATACTGCCTACTACTTTAAGTGTTGGTGAAGAGTCTGATAATGTTTCATGTAAAATATCTGTGATCTACAGATTTTCTAATTTGCTGACCTCTTTAAATATTAAACAATATTTCATGCCCTTTTAGGTAAAGACTGAAAATATTGTCTGTAATAAAAACAAGTGTAGGGGGAAACAGATGTGGCTCAAATAGTTGGGTGCCCACCTACCACATGGGAGGTTCTGGGTTTGGTTCCCAGTGCCTCTTAAAGAAGATGAGCAAGACAGCAAGCTGGTACAGTGGGCTGGCATGATGAGCTGACACAACAAGATGTCTCAATGAGCTGATGCAATGAGCTGATGCAACGAGATGCTTCAGCGAGATGACGTAATGAGATGTCTCAACAAGATGATGCAATAAGGAAACACAATGTGAAACACAGCAAGCAGGGAACAGAGGTGGCTCAAGCCATTGGCCACCTCCCTCCCACATGGGAGGTCCCAGGTTTGGTTCCTGGTGCCTCCTGGAGAAGGCGAGCAAACAATGAGCAGACAGATGAGAGAACCATGTGGAGGAGGGGGGATAAATAAAAATAAGTAACTAAATAAATCTTAAAAAAAAAAATCATTTGCCTAGTTTTAAAATTGTCTATTGATACTGTTCTCAATGTTGTCATCTCTTCAAGAAACTATTGTTTTTAAAAGACTCATAGTTTTTACATTTAAACTTATGATTATTATTTCATTTTCCTATTAATTGTATTTGGCTATTGTATTGGCTTCATCTTTAAGAAGCTTTGGATCACAGAAAAGTTACAACTGGGCCAATAGAGGTCGTTGGTGGGGGCTGTCAGGGATGGAGGGTGCATGGGAGGAAGTTCACCTGAACATACATACAAGGTATATAAAATTGTTCAAATGTTCATAGGGCATGGTCACAGTAGGTGGAGAATCACTCAATAAATGAAAGAATACTCAATTCCCATCCTGGAGAGCTCTGCCACATTCTCCAAGGGAGCAGCAACAGTACCCCAAGTGCAGGGGCAGTGTCTGGCAAAGGAGGATGATCCACTGATGGGCTCTTGTTATTGATGACTAGCCTTATTAGTCTTTGCTCTTGAAATTGAAACTTAGCCTATTGTTATGGGGTGCCTAAGGGTTGCCTCCTGAGAGCCTCCTTGTTGCTCAAATGTGGCCTTTCTCTAAGCCAAACTCAGCATATGAACGCATTACCTACCTCTCAGCGTGGGACATGACTCCCGGGATGAGCCTCCCTGGCAGCAAGGGATTACTACCAAGTGCCAACTGGCAATACAACTGGAAAAAGACCTTGAATAAAAGGGGGAAAAAGTAAAGACAAATGAATCCAAATGGCTAAGAGACTTCAAAGTGAGTTGGGAGGTCATCCCAGAGGTAACGCTTATGCACATCTCAGTAGGACCTCATAGGCTTCCAAATGTGGATATCACCCCAAATAGGGGCTCCTGAGGGCTCTGGAGACACCCAGGTCCTATATCAGGGCAGATATCCCCAGAGTTTGGTGCCTTATCAGTGAGCCCTACTTTGGAATCCTTGCTCCTGAGAGTGACAGAGTTGGACCCAAATATGTCTTCCCTGCACATGGTCCATCTGTCCCTTCTAGTCAAACCTATATGTGGTGCTGGAGTTTGTAGGTGTACTTCCAGAGACTGGATTCTTTGGGCTGTCCATGTGCCAGCTGGGCCCAGAATCTCGGTGGAGCTGCTACTCCTACTCTACAGCTCAATGGACTCACCCAGGACACCTGGTAGGGAGATGATGATGGACAATGGCCATCCCAGGGAATGGAGAGAGTCTGCAGCTGCAGGCAGGATAATCCCATCCATCTTATCCATGGGATATAAGCCCCCTCTCACTTGGAGGTAGAGTGGTTATCACCGTAACAGAATCCTCAGGATTGGGGGAAGAACTATGGACTAGAGTGGACTTACTGGCATTTTGTTATAGACATATTGTGATTCAAGCAATGGAAGAAATTACAACATTAATGTGGAGCCAGTGGCCACTGGATGCTCTGGGGGCAGGGAGAGGGAAAAGCAGTTGTAATACAGGGGCTTTTTCGGGACTTGGGTATTATCCTGAGTGACATTGCAATGACAGATATAGGCCATTTTATATCATCATATAACATGCAGAACTGTGTGGGAGAGAGTGTGCTCTACAATGTGAACTATGGTCCATGCTTAATGGCAAAGCCCCAGGATGTGTATATCCATCACAGGTGATGTGCCACACTAATGAAGGATGTTTATGTGGGAGGTTGTGGGAGGTGTGGGAGGTGGGGCACATGGGAATCCCTATAATTTTTGTATAATATTTATGTAATCTAAGTATCTTTTAAAAAATAAAAAAATTATTATTTAAAAAAAGAAAAAAGACTCATAGTTTTAAGCAAGTTTATTTTCTCTGGAAATTTTCAGGTATTATTTGTTCAACTTTTTTGTTTCCAACTCTCTCCTCTTCTTCTGGGACTCCAATTACATACATGTTAGATTGCTTTGTATTTTCCCCATATATCTTAATTTTTTGAGCCATTTTCTCTGTCTATGCATTATTTTGCATAGTTTCTATTGCTTTGCCACTAATATTTTCTGCTGCAGTGTCCAATCTGCTGCTAATCCCATCCAGTGTATTTTTTAAATCAGGCATTGTATACTTTGGTCTGTAGTTAGATAGAATTTTGAATATAGTTCATTCCATTTGTTTCCTCATCATGTTTGTGCTTTCCTTTACCTTCTAGAACAAACTCAATGTATTTATACTAGCCTTTTTATTATGCTTGTCTACTAATTCTGTCATCTCTGTTATTTCTGGGTCTACTTCTATTGATTCAGTTTTTTTCCTTATTGTAGGTCATATATTCCTGCTTCTTCAGATGCCTGGTAATTTTTTATACGATTGACAATGAATTTTTATGTTGTTGGGTGCTGGATTTTGTGTATTCCTTTGAATAATATTGGACTTTGTTCTGGTATACAGTTGTTTCTTGTAAAGAGTTATATCCTTTCATTGCTTGCTTTTAAGTTTTGTTAGGGCAGGTCCAGAATAACCTTTTGGCTCCACTAGGAAGGCCACACCTTTCTGAGGACTGCACTCATTACTTGATATAAGGTATTTGCACTCTGGCTTGTGGGAACAAAACTCATCTCACCCCTTTATGAGCTCTGGGAATTGTTCAGTCTATTGCTTTCTGGTCTTCTTTCCCCTCACTTACGTATTTTTCTCTAACACAGTGCCTCTCAACCTCAGCATTATTGACATATTGAAAGGATCATTCTTTGTTGTGGGGGGAAGTCCTGTGCATGATAGAATCTTTAGCAACATTCCTTGCCTCTGTCTACTAGATGCCAGTATCACACTCCTACTTATAACAATTTAAAATGTCTCCAGACATTGCCAAATGTTCCCTAGGGCAAAATCATACCCTGTTGAGAACAATTGCTTTAGCACATGTATAGATCAGTCCTTAACCAGACACTTTTTCTGCGTAGCTCTTTTTCTGTATAGCTCCCTCCTTTCCCATATTCTTCCCTACAAAATCTAGTTACTTTTTCCTCCCCAAATTCATATCTCCTCAATTCAATACATCCTGTGGCATCTATCTGGCTTCTCTCTCATTGTGAAAAGGCACTGAAAAAAAGAGCAAAGCTTTTTGTGGTCTTGTGTGAAAAAATTAGAGTATAGGCTCCTCCAAGGGTCATGAAGAATATACCAGGTACCTGGGTAAAAACCCTAGAGAACCAGCATAGTGGTAGCATGAACTTTACCAGGGCTAAAATACGGTGTTGATTTGCCATAGTACCTAATGGGATTAAGGTGATCAGCATTACCCTATCAGCATAGTAGAAAGAATATTGAACCCTTTATGGAGGAAGACAGTATCATCTGAGGCTGACATAATTTTTACACTCAGAGTTCAGGGTTCAATCCAAAATGCTAGACATACTAAAAGATAAAACCACATGACTGAAAACCAAGAAAAAGAAAAACCCAGAAAATCAAAACATAGCCACATGTAATTTGGATATTAAAGGGAGCTGACCAGGATTTTAAATAACTATGAGTAACATCTTTTAAAATATAGATGTAATGTTGGAATTAACATAAGATAATTTTAAAAAATCAAACAGAAATTGTAAAACTGAAAAATATGGTATCTGAAGTTAGGAACTAATTGGATGGATTTTAAAGGAAATTAGACTCAGCAGTAGACATAGATAACAAATGTTCAAATTGAAGAACACAGAGGAAAAAGAATGAAAAATACAGACATGAGATACTCAGTGAAAATGTCTAAAAGTTATAGTCTATGTTTAACTCAAGTTCCAGAAGGAGAAGAGAGAGAGAACTGGGCAAAAGTCATATTCAAATTGTTAATGGCTGAGAATTTTCTCAAACTAATGAAAGACATTAACGTACACATCAAAATAAGTCAAAATAGACTTTAAGAAAAGAAACATCACAGATAAAGAGTTACCATTACATAAAGACAAAGGATTCAGTTCACCACCTGTAAAACTTGCATACATCTATTAAATAGCATGGCCTCAAAATACGTAAAGTGAAAATTGGCAGAACTATGAAAAAAATTAAAATCCACCACCATGTGGAAGATTTTAACATATCTTTCAGTAATTCATAAACTGAGGAAGCCAAATGATCAGAAAGAAAACATAAGTTTCCAAGAACACAAAAAAGTGCAATCATATAACATAGAACAATATATCCCAGAATTAGAGGCTGACCACACATTAGGCCATAAAACAACTCTAAACAAACGTTAAACAATTGGCAATATACAAACTACTTTGTTCATGATATGTTAAATTCCACAAGAACAAAAGATAATTAACCCATCTATATATTTGGAAACTATAAAACACAATTTAAATAACTGGTAAGTCCAAAAGAACACCATAGTTAAAATGAGAATATGCTTAGAACTAAAAAATAAAAAAAAATGCCCCATATCAACACTTGTGGGATACAGCTAAAATAATATTTCAGAGAAATTCTTTACCTTTAAAAGTTAATATTCGAAAATTAGAAAGGATGGACTTGCTAGTGAACTAATTATCAAAATTTAGAATTTAGAAAAAGAATACAGTAAACCTGAAAATATAGAACATGGAGATAAGAGCAGATAATAACTAAATGGTAAACTAAATACAGAAGAGAGGAATAACAAATCAGAAGTTGTTTTTTGAAAAGACTAATAAAGTTGACAAACCTCTGGAATTCTTGATCAAAAAAAGAAGAGAAGCAAACTTTTTATCAGGTTGCCCATGATATATCACATTCTTGTTTAATTCTTACACAATAATAAAATTGTTTTTCTTTCTTTTCTACCTTCATGGAGAGGTTTTCTGGGTTGGAAGAAGATTTTGCTCTTAATATTTCTCCAAAAAGGTTCAGATAAGAAATGGAATACAAGAAAATAAAGAATAGGTAAAAATAATGGGAGACTGGAATTTTTATTTGCTTGCTAGGAAACATGGAACAATGATAAGAAAAGCCCAAGTAGAAAGAAATTTTGGAAGTCTTAATTTTTATGTGTTTCATAAAACCACATGTGATTCACACTTATATTAAGCAATTTTCTGTTTCAGACAATTAGATTTTAGGACAGAGGATGGACAAAATAGGCAATATTCCTGCCTTAATGAAGCAAAAAGTTTAGGGGCAAAGGGAGATATCAAATAAGTAAAAACAAATAGATGTCAACACTGACAAATTATGATATGTAATATTAGGGAAAATTTATAAAACAAGATAAGGAGAGAAAAGAATAAAAGCAACAGTAGGAATGCAAACAGGGGCATATATACAATGTAGGTTATATAAAATAATAAAAGAATACTATGAATAATGTTATGACAAAAAATTTTTGAAAGCTTATTTGAAATAAAGAGTTTCTTAGACAAATAAATAATTTACCAAAACCAATTCAAGAAGAACCAAGGGATCAGGTGTAACTCAGTGGTTGAGAGACTGCTTCCCACATACAAACTCTCAGGTTCAATCCCCAGTACCTCCTAAAAATAAATAAATAAATAAACAAACAAATAAATAAATAAATAAAAATTCAAAAAGAAAAAATAGAAAACCTCAATGGAACTGGAAATATCAAAGAAATGAGAACACATGCATAAATCAATCTAGGTAGTTATGAAACTGAGTTCTTCCAAACATTCAAAGAATTTTATAATAAATATTGGAAAGGAAAGGAAAAAAAATCACAAAGGACAAACATTGTATATACCAGTTCAAGGAAAAATAGACTGAGAAGATATGAGTTAAGAGAAAATATCTCCTGTAGCAATTTGCATATTTTATTTATGAATTCCAAAAAAAAAAGATATTGTTTATGTTTGTAAACTGGTCTGTTCTTCTGGGTGTGAAACCCTTTGTATTAAATTCAAAGGTTTTACATTTACTTGATTAAATCAAGATTAGGGCTTTGATTCTACCACATCAGTAGGGTGTGACTCAGGGTTGAGTCCCCACCCCCTTGGTGGGCTGAGAAAAACAGATATTTACTCAAGAAAACACACAGAAGAAGATACACCGAAAAGAAAGAGAGCTCTATAGACACGGCAGCGGAGAGAACTTTGATCCTGTGGCCCTGGGAAGAGAGATGAGCCTATTTGCCTGACAGCTTGCAGCTGAAGAGAACAAAGCAGCTGATCTGAGGAAGCCGGGAAAGAAACAAACCCTGTGCCAGCCTGTAGCTGAGAGAGAGGAAGGTTGAACCCTCAGAGATTGGCAACCATCTTGCTTCAGCACATGGCAACTGACTTTGGTGAGAAAAGCAACCTTGTATCGGACTGTTTAGGGCCTTGTATCTGCAGGCTTTTACCCCAAATAAATACCCTTTATAAAAACTAAAAGATTTCTGATACTTTGCATCAACACCTCTTTGGCTGACTAATACATCTACCAAACAGCATAGCCTTAAAAGATATAAACAACAGAGAGAACTGTGGGGAGAAGTAGGTAAATCAACAACTGTAATTAGAGATTTTATTACATTTGTCTCAGAAATGGAAAATAAAGCACATAAAACCGCAAAATGTAGAAGTTCTGATTAATATGGCTGATAAGCTCAAGCCAACTGATACATGTAGAACTACACACCCAACAATTACTGTCCTGAAAAATAAGACAACATAAAAGCAATAAAGGAATAAGGATTAAATGGAAGACATGAATCTGCCTTTGTTTGCAGTTGATACATTCATCAACAGAGCAACCCTGGCAGAATCAACAGAAAACTATGAAAACTAATGGAATTCTGCAAGTTTACTTGATAAAGGATCAAATTATAAAATTAAAATGTTCCTCTACAATAGAAATAACTAATTAATATAATAGTAAATAAGATATTATTCATATTAGCAAAAAAATTATGAAGTATCTGGGAGTTAATAAAATAATTTCTGATAAGCCTTTTTTTAGAATAATTTAAAACTTTATTAAAGATACAAAAGATATTAAATAGTGCCATATATATATGTATACACACACACACACAGTGTATTATAAATAGTACATACCTATTCACCTATTCATGTATGGGGAGTTGTAAGATTTTTAAGGTGTCAGGTGCCCTCAAATAAGGTATTTTCAATAAAAATTCTAACAAATATTTTTGGAACTTTTGACAAATTATTCTAAAATTATATGGAAAAGTAAAGATACATGAAAAGATAAAAGAAGGGAAAATGGTGGATATTTTATTAGATATGAGGTTTATTTATTTATTTATTTATTTAAAAAGTAAGATTCTGGCACAGGAACAGAAACTAAGCCAATGAAATAAAAGGGAACTCAGAAAATCTTACTTATAAATGGGAAATTCATGTGATAGAGGTTGTATTTCAGATCAGAAGGGAAGGGATGGATTATGAGTAGATGGTGTTAAGAAAAGCAGTCTCATTAGGTGGAGAAAAATAAATTTGGATTCCTATCTCATGCTATATATAAAAATAAAGTCATATGGACTGAAACCAGAAAGTGAGAGATAAAAGTATAAAGCTATTTTTTAAATGTGGAAAGATATCTTTGTGACTTAGGGTTGGAATACTTTATTTCAAGAAGATCTAAATGTAAAAGGGAAAAATTTGGTGGATTTGACTTTAGCACAATTACAGGTTTCTGTTCAACAGAGGATACCACGAGCTAAGAGATAAATGACAGGTGGGGGAAATTTCAATATCTCAGACTGAAATGGATTACTATCTAAAGAATATAATGAATACCTGCAAATTAATGAGAACAAGCCAGAAAACCCAATAATAAAAGGGAAGAGGGTCTGAGTTGGCAAGTCAGAGAAGGGTAAACCCAGATATTTAGCATATGTAAGGAGGGATGTGTAATTGGGAAATGATGTTTAACTCGTCATTAGATAAATGAGAATTACAATAAAAAATTACATGTTTATGCACATCAGATTGGAAACAAAGTAAAAGGTTGGATGATATCAAATGCTGGTAAAAACAGAAACTCTTAACACCCCCCAAGGTAGTGAAAACTGGTATAGACTTTTGGAAAAATAATCTGGCAGCATAAAGGGAATTTGATCTGTGTATGCTATTTGAGACAAAGCTTATATTCTCCTGTGTATTTAGTCCATAGAAACACAGTAGGGGTCATGCATTATAATATTCAGTCCATTCTTGTTTGTGGTATCAAGTAACCCAAGTGTCAATTACTAGAAAATGGATAAAGGATACTTTGCAAGCTTACATTGGAATATTCTACTGCAGTCAGAATTAGTGACTTAGATATTTGTACAGCAACATGGATATACCTTAAAAACTCAATGTTGAGTGAAAAAAATAAGAAACAGAATTTAAGCCATTAACACAATACCATTTATATAAATTCAAATGTATCGGGGCATAAATATTACTGTGACTTTTTAGAGATAATTATCTAGCACATATTAAACAAAATAGAGTGATTGCCTATAGGAAGGAAGACGGTGGGAAAGTGGATAGATGATAAGAAAAGAAATTTTAAATAAAGATGAGACTTGTATGAACCCATAATAGCAAACTTTGACAGAGGAGTAGGATTAACTCAACTGTGGTGGTTTGCAACTGTGTGTACCCCAGAAAAGCATGTTCTTAAAGATAATCCATTCCTGTAAATAGGATCTTGTGGTGAGGCTACTTTAGTTAAGTTGTGACCCACCTCATTCAGGATGGGTCTTAATCTTCTTACTGGAGTCCTTCATAGGAAAATGAAATTCAGATAAATGGAGAGATAAATAGAAGCAAGAAGCAAGAAGCTGGAAGCAACAAAACATGGAAGAGAGAAGGGAGAGAACAGCAGACATCAGCATGTGCCTTGCCGTGTGGCAGAGAAGCCAAGGATTGCCAGTAGCTGGTTTTTGGGAAGAAAGCATTACCTTAATGATACCTTGATTTGGGTTATTTTTCTCAGTCTCAAAACTGTAGGCTATAAATTCCCATTGCATAAAAGCCAATCCATTTTATGGTATCTGCTTTCAGCAGCCTAGCAAACTAAAACAATCGGCTGTGGGCACTTGGGAGCCAAAGAGGAAAAATGAATCTAGCCCTTCCTCTTTTTAACCTTGTACCTGAACAACTGGTTATGGCTCATAATAATTCTCCATATGTGACCTTCAGTCATGGAAATTGGGAAAACAACTCCTATGATATGTTGATGGCTTGGCTGGAATTAGACTTTTCCAGATGGGCCTTGGGAAACAAGTAAATTAATTTATTGTGAGAAAGAACATCTAAATGTTAATTAGATGAAAGGGAAAAAGAGTCAAAGGGGAGATTCCATTTACAGCTGAACTCATTTGGATATCTGGCCAAGTGGTGATGGTGGATGGGAAAGGCAGCATGGGCTTTCCATTTGGTCACTGGTTCATGGGGGTTCAGTCTTGCTCTGCATTATTGTGGAAGGCATGTTTAAGTTCTTCCATTCCCAGGCCAGGCATATCTTATTCCTGCCTTGTGGCCCTGAGCTTTGGGATATCCCCGTGTACATCATTGAGTACTGAGCCATGACCAGTTATCACATTTTCTGAGAAGTAGAACAGCAGCAGCATCTGTGTGATTGTGGGTAGCTTCTAGAATGTCAGAAGATAATTTGAATGCTTTATTTTCATGATAAAGCACCATCTTTCTTAAATTCTGGTCTCGCATCTAAAGCATATAATTTTTCTACAAGCAGCAAAGAATATCTGTGTCCCTATTGGTTAAGTGAGATTCACGTGTGAAAGGCTCCCAGGATGATAACTAAAATTTTTCATACTATTTTCAAATGTTATGAGTCTAAACTTTTTATTAATGCCCAGATCTTTTTATTTCAGCTTTCTTATCTAAACTTGCTATACTGGGGAACCTCAGGCTTTTCCTTGGTTTTGAGGGCAACAAACAAAAGAAGAACCTGGTTTGAATGAGAATATGATGGAATTGATTTTAGGCTTTCAGAGTTGTGACTTTAGAATCTTCAAGTGCAGCTGTGGTTGGGGCAGGGCGCCAGTACAGTTGGCTAAACACAACAGGTGTATGGAATAGAATTTCTAATTTGGGAGTCATCTGTGGCAGTTTGAGATTATTTTATGAATCCCAAAAAAGATTATGAAAGATTATGTTTTTGAACTAGTTTATTGCTGTGGGTGTGCTGCCCTTTGATTGCATTAAATTCAGTTGAGGTTCCTTTGATTAGATGACTTGATAAGATCAATTTAGGGCTTTTGATTGGACTACATTAGTGAGGCATGACTCAGGTTTAGTCTCCACCCCCTTGCTGGATCTGATATAAATGGAAACACAGAGAGAGACAGAGGAAAAGGGAGTCCACATATTTGATTCTGCCTGGTTGCTCTCAACTGAGCTCAAACCTCAGCAGAGATCACCCGCCATCTTGCTTCAACATGTGGCAGCTGACTTTGGTGAGAAAGCATCTCTGATAGAGCCTCAGTTTGGACTTTTCATGGCTTGGGAACTGTAAGCTTTTATCCCAAATAAATCCCCTTTATAAAAGCCAACCCATTTCTGGTACCTTGCATCAGCAGCTCTTTGGAAAACTAAAACATCATCTATGTGGTTTATTGAACTATTACTATATTTCAGGCAGTATTGGACACATATTAATTATTTTAGAGATGAGTAAACTGAGGCACAGAAAAGTTAAGTAAATTGCCCAAGATCACAGAGCTAGTAAGAGGCAGAGCTAAGTTTTAAACCCAAACGGTTCCTGAGATGCTATATTGTTGTTAATGGACTTAAGAAACATTAGAAGAAAAGAACATGTAGAAAGTATTGAATACTTTTTAGATCCTACCAACATGTACTATCTATGTGTGTTTTGTTCAGTATTTATAATGGAGGCAATTTATGTTTATGCCATGATGTGACAGTCTCTGTAGATGTGATATATTATCTAGTCACTAAAAGAACAAATCTGGCTTAGTTAAGAAGCACAAGGACTCCAGTATGAATATCATATATTGAGTAATCTTGAAATGCATCATCAGAGAAATTTCCAAAATCATATTGCTGGGTCGATGAAAGTAATTCTGCAACATGAACAATATTATGTTTTCTCCATGCCATTTACCACATTTGTGAAGTGAAGCTTTTTAATCCAGTAATTAATGGTGCTAGTGAGAAACTGACCTTTAATAATCTCACAAGTCCATCAAATGTGCTGGATTTAGGTGAATCAATATTGAGGCCACACTGGCCCTTAAACATGCTTTGGATAAATGTATCCTTCAATGAAAGGTCAACAAATGTCACTGTCCTCACCACCAATCATTTATTAAAAATACTCTGAATACCTTGGAGGATACCGCACTTCTACCTCTATATTTTGAAGACCTCCTTCTGCTCAAACTAGGAAGAGGAAGCAAGCATCTCTGTTCCTCAGCCTTTTCTTGTTTGTTTGTTTGTTTGTTTACTTTGATCTTTCTTGGCACAAATGCTGGTCTGTTTTACCATAAACGGCAATACAGATTCAGTGAGAAATTGATGAGGAACTATGTTTGAGGTGATAAATTGTCAACAGCAGTACAGTCCTGTATTAATTTGCCAGTACTACTATGACATATGTCAAACACTGGGTGGATTAAACTACAGGAATGTATTGTCTCAAAGTTCCAGAGGCTAGAAGTCTAAAATCAAAGTATTGCCAAGCCACGCTTTCTTCCAGCGTCTGCAATGTTCTAGTGATGGCTTGCCAGCAAACCTTGGCTTTCTTTGACTTGTAGATGCATCTATGCCTCTATCACATGGTGATTTCTCTCTTTCTGTCTCTGTGTTCTCCTGTGTTTGTATTTCTTCTGCTTATAAGGACTTCAGCTATACTGGATTAAGGCCCACCCTTAGGCACTTTGGCCACACCTTAACTAATAATATTTTCAAAGGTCCTATTTACAATGAGTTCACACTCACAGGGTGACAGACTGAGGATCAGGGCTTGAACATGACTTTTCACGACTTGGGAACTGATTCAATTCCCAACAAGTCCCTCTTCAGGATTCTCCATTTTGCTCATTTTCAGATGGGATACAGACCTCTCAACATATGAATCCTAGGCAGCAAACTGAGTGATATTGGGCTTTTTCAGTACCTGGCAAAGATTTATTTAAATACCAAATCTGTTCCAATTTTAGGAGGAATTGGCCATTGCTTTTCTGTCGTTCTTAATATTACTGTTTGCAAGTTTTACTTTTTTTTTTAATTAGAGAAGTTGTAGGTTTACAGAAAAATCATGTAGAAAATAAGAGTTCCTATAAATTTTACATTTTATTTAAAGAAACATCAAAATTTGTGCTAAGGAATTGAGAATGAGTATGTTCTCAATAATATTTATTAATTAAATAACATTTGTAGATAAAAGCCAAGTTTAAATCACTGACATATGTAGATATTGAAACTAAGATCATTGTCTTAGTTTTCCAGGACTATGACAAATATCATACAATGGGTTGGCTTAAGAACAGGAATTCATTGGCTCATAGTTTGGGGAGACTAGATGTTCAAAATCAAGGCATCTGCAAACCATGCTTTCTCTCCAGACTATAGCATTCTGGTGCTCGCTTGCCACCATCCTTGGGTTCCTTAGCTTACATCTCTGTTTCTGGCCACATGGCAATCTCTCCTTATGTCTACCCTTTTGGTTTCTGCTAACTTCTGGCTTCTTCCTGTGGCTTTCTCTGCTGATTTGGGTCTGAATTTCCTTACTTTGCAAGGCCTCCAGCCACAGGGATTAAGACCCACCCTGATTCAATTTGTCCACACTTTAACAAATAACATCGTCAAAAGGTCCTATTTACAAATGGGTTCATACCCACAGGAATACAGATGAAGATTTGAACATATCTTTTTGTGGCACTCGATTCAATCCCCAACAATCATCAAGCTAATAACAGAAATCAAAAGGCACAAAAGCCTCTGGCCTATGTAATGGAACTAAAAAAATCCAGCTCAAGTGTTTCCACTGGATTCATAGTTCTTTAGCTTTATGATGCTTTCAACATTTTAAAAGATTCTGAAAATAACTATCTTAACAGAAGAAAATATAATTTTGCTTTTTAAGAATCCATATGCTTCCCAGAAAACTGACCATTTAAAAATCTCTATTAGTGGTTTTATTAGTGGTTCTGGGCAAAGAGGAATATTACGTAAACAATGGTAACAATCATATTTTAATATCTCCTAGATTCTGTCTTTCCAGATGAGTATGCCATTCCCTAAACTCCCCACTTTATCATCTCTAGTCTCCATTCCAGATTTGTAGCTGTGCTCCATTTAATTTTAACTTGACTAGTTTAAATTTAAATTTTAAAAAAATATATTTTTTAATAGTTCATCATCTACCTAATATGTACTTAGTGCTGGGGTGAGTAATGTAGGTGAGAAATGTAATCTAATCGGATAGAAGAGATATGTTTATCTACATTAATTAGAGTGGTCTGTAACAGACTCAGGTAAGCAGATGTGGCTCAAGCGATTGGGCTCCCATCTACCATATAGGAGGTCCAGGTTTCTATTTCCAGGGCCTCCTGTGAAAAGCAAGCTGGCCTGCTTGGTGAGCTGGCTCATGTAGGAGTGCTGGCCTGCACAGGAGAGCTGGCCTGTGTGAAGTGCTGGTGCAGCAAGATGACACAACAAAAAGAGACACAGAAGAGAGAAAATAAGAGACACAGCAGACCAGGGAGCTGAGGTGGTGCAAGAGATTGAGCACCTCTCTCTATTCTGGAAGGTCCCAGGATCAGTTCCCGGTGCTGCCTAAAGACACGGAAGAACATACAGAGAGCAGACAGTGAACACAAAACAACGAGGTGGCTTGGGGGGAAAATTAATTAATTAATTAATTAAAAATAGAAAAAGATTCAAAATATTTTGTCTCCCAAACAACACAAGTTTATTTTTCCCTGAGGTAATTGTTTAAGTTATTCTTTATTGTTCTAAGATGGTGAAAGACCTCTCCATACAGTCATTTCTTAGGAACCCAAGCTGTGCCATCTTCAACACATTGTTCTCATCATCACTGATTCCATCTAGCCTTTGGAAAGGGGAATAACATGGAGGAGCACAGCTGGGAAGTTTTATGGATTAGGCCTAGCAGTGGGATACATCATTTCCACCTTCTTTCCATTGGAAAGAATGTATTCATTTAGCCACCTGACTGTAAGAGAGCCCCAGAACCATGGAGAAATGGAAGAATGGATTTATGACAGTTTCTGCCATAGTATCTGAGAGAGATAGAACAATAAGAAGGCAGTAATGATTACATGCCACCAACTGCATGAAGCCAAAAGCTGAAAGCAGTGAAACCTGGAAGAAAAGGGAGAGACTAGTAGACACCACCATGTTCCTTGCCATGTACCTTGCCATGTGACGAAAGTCCAGCTTAAAAGTAAAAGCTTAAAAGTAAAATGCAAAGAGGTGATTTCTGAAATGAAATCAATATTAATCAATTGAGAGATTTGTGGAAAATTTAGGAGTTGGGATTTAATAGAGAAATGTACTCTATTCTTGCCAAAGTTGTGATGTAGGGAAATTATCCGAGTTCTCTTCACTTGTGTTCTCTCTAGGCCACCATAACATTTTTTACAAATCATATCCATTCATTTTTTTATACAACCCTTATATGGGCCTACTATATGATAGATATTGTTTGGGTGCTAAGAATGCAAAGATACAGATTCTGCCTTCAAGATGCATGCATCCCACTGGAAAAGGCAGGCAAAACACCCCCAAAATTACAAAACAGTATTCTGCTGCTGCTCAAGGTCTAGGCCTGACTTCCCAGGACAGTAAACCAGGCCCTGGACCTTTCCTTTCCCTGACTATTTACTCTAATTGTAAAAGAAAAATGATTTTTCTCTCATACAGAACATAGAACTCATTATCTTAAGAGATGTTATAAACTAAAAATATACACAAACAGCTTAGCAAAAACAGAAAGTTAAGATAAACTCATGTATGATATTCACAGTTGCCTCCAAATGGGAACTATGATACCTCTAACTTCAGAGAATGATGACAAGGAAAACCATGTCCTTCCATGTTCCTTTTGAATCCCTGTCACCAGAAAGAGTCTGTCTGGGATGGACAGGGACAGAAGGAAATGAAGAGTTCCAAATACAGTTCACCATGTTAGGCTTCCATACTGAGAAACTTACCTGACATCTTTTTTTTTTTTTTTCCCTTCTGCTTCTTATCTGAGGGCACTTTGAAAGTAACATGTCCTTTTTGGAGAGAAAATTGTGCCAAAGAGAAAATAGTTTAGGGAAATATTAGAAAATGGCTTAGCTTCTTTATTACCTCAAAGGGAAATGACAATTGAACTAAAGGTTGAAAAGGGGCATGTGTTTTAATTGGAAGTTAACATGCAAAACCATAACAACAACACCAAAATCTTAAAATGATTGCTTCCTTTTAAAGTCTTAAGCTTTATGCTTGGTTAAATATTTGCCCTCTGTCATTGCACTGCTTTGCTCATCTTTCCCAAACACCCAGACCTTCCAGTACCTGTGTGAACAATCCATTCAACTAGATTTAAAGTGCTAATGGATGGAGTTTCTGGGTCCTGCACCTAGGAGCTTTTTCTCATGTTCTGTGATAAAACATTGACAAATACCTCCAAGGTCTTCTGTATTAGGGTTCTCTAGGGAAACAGAACACACAGGAAATATCTGCAAATATTATGAGATTTAATAAAAATTGTCTCAAGTGAATGTGGGGATGGGCAAGTCCAAATTCCGTAGAATAGGCCTCAAGCTCAGAACTCTGATGAAGGTTTTCAATGAATTCCTCAGGAAAAGCTGGCCAGCTGAAGTAGAGATGGAAATTCTCTCTTTGGCTGCTGAAATCATCACTTTTCCTTTTAAAGCCTTCAACTAATTGGATGAGATTTCTCTCGTTGCTGAAGGCAATCTCCTCAGTTGATTATAGATGTAATTAGCCATAGATGCAATCGATTTACTGATGATTTAAGTCCATGAAATGTTTCACAGTAACAGGCCAGTGCTTGCTTGACCAAACAACTGGGCACCATTACCTGGCCAAGTTGACATATGAATCTAAACCATCACATCTTCCAAGATGAGACATGTTTTAGATGTATTTCAATTTCCCACTACATAGCAACTTCAATATAGAATTATTCATGGCACTGGAAATCAGTTTAATACTGGCCTATCCTATGCTCTACCCAGTGGTTTTGTTTATAAATTCAATGTCCAAATAACATAAAACTCAAGACATGAAACCTAAGGATATCATAGTAAGATCCTAGTGAACTGAAATCATTTTTTAATTCCAAGGATTTAAAGAGTAAGCACTTCCCTCTCTGGAGAATAATAATGTAGTACATATATCTGAGGGTAAGGGTGAGCTAATGGATTTGGAAATTCTCAGTTTTTCCCTCTGGTAAAAATTACTTACATTCTGAATGCAAACAAGAGGACTTGGAGCAGTCTAGAGTCCCTGAAAAGCTGTACGTGACAGTTTCTTAACCAACAGGAATACAATGAGCTTTCCAGTTTCCAAACTTTATCTGGGATGCTCAGAATTTTGTCCCAAACATTGTCATTTTGGCTTTAATTCTCTTTGTACCAGACATATTATGGAGAATGGGAGAACCAGAATGAAACAAACTTATATTTCTGCAAAATCATGAATCAATAACCTTTTTGGAAGAAAATTTTGAAGGATTTGAATTATAAGAGCAAGTGGGGGAAAAAAGATGTGCCACTTATTACTAATTTTGCAAATATTTTACCAAACTTCTAAAGGTGCATCTCAGCCTGTATTCTTCTCCTTTCAGACAAGGCCACTACTCAAGCGTCATTGCACAGTGTTTAATCTCTGTCCTTGAAGTTCACAAATTAACTTGCTCTGTGATTTCCTCCTTGTGACAGCCTCTGGCTGTGTTTTTACTGCTTTAACAGTTACTGGCAGGCAGCTTGTCTCCCACATTCACTACAAAGTAAACAGGAATTTGGTCCCAGGGTAATTGGCTGGTCTCTAGCCTAAGAATGCAAGTTATTCACGAGCTTTGTGCGCTTGCTTCTGCTTAACACAGACTGTTTTCACTAGGAAGCACAAAGACAAAAGAGTTATGAAGCTTTTGAATCTTGAGGATTGTTTCTTTCAAGTATGTGATGACCTGTGATTCTTCTCCCCCATTATTTTCTAACCTTCTTCCACCCCTTTCACCATCTTTCATTTCGTGCTGATTACTGGAAATTTACCAAGGAAACTGCTATAAAATTACATATCTCTTTCATAATGGTAATGTATGTATTTCGTAATACATGTAATGTATATAAAATTACATATCTCTTTCATAATGGTAATGTATGTATTTCGTAATGGTAAATGTATTTTGGAGAAGGAATGTGTTTACAAAGCAAAGTTTACAAAACTTTAAATGTTTAAAAATTAAATCTTTATGAGAATTTGGGGGCAAATGCTCAAATTTGTGAAACCTAGATCAACAGTAATTTCAATATGAACATTGAGAAAATAATGGAAGGACTTGTAGTTTCAAGAATAGAAATATATATATTTTGACACTTGAGTTGGTGAACACTAGATTAAAGCTTACAAAAAATTGACCTTTAAACAAAATCAACAAAAGCAAAAAGAGTTACCCATGGTTATGTGAGCAAAGCATGCCAGACACAGGACAAATACTATATGATTGCATTACTGTGAACCAATTATATTGTGTAACATATTGTTTGATTAAAAAAATTTTTTATATATATCCAGTACATTTAATTGAGAAATGTATGTATTTATTCATCTGTGTTTACTTTTTAGTTTTTAATTGTTTATATTTTCAATTATTAAATATACAAAATAAAGTTTAAAAAAAAGTTACCCATGCATCATGCTTGAGAGAAAGAAAAAATAAGAATTCTAGGCTCCTCTAAGATACAGCACTCTAAAGATCTTCATCCTTTCTTATCTCACCTGAAAAGTTTATTCTTTAACACTATCGTGCTTTCTAAATTCTACTATGAACTACTTTACCCAGGAGACTCTAATATTTGATATTATGGTTCTAAAATTGTTTTAAGAGACACTAACAATTGTTTGAGACTTGAGAAAAAGAAAAAATATGATACTTCCTTCAGCTCACCAAACTGTACAATGAATAGTAAGAAGGCAAAATATTAAATATATTAAGTACCCTGATTTATTTTAATATGCATTATTTTAGCTGAAATTTTGATGGGAAGATTTTGCTTTTTTGGAATGTAATTTATGAGTGAATCCATTCCTTCACATTTCAGTTCTCTACTTTCTCTTTTGTGGTTTTGAGACTATCTTTGGAAATGGCTCAAGCCAATTATGTGGAACCTTCTGTGATAGACACATGGAGAATTGCAAAGGTCTGTTTTTACTAGGTTTCTGAAATATGATATTTGCTAATTGTGATGTGCCACCTGCAATTTTTAAAAATATTATATTTCATAGATCAAATATTGCATTCCAGGCACTTGGGCTATAAAGATGAATGACATGATGTTTGTCCTTAAGAAGTCCTCAGTCCAGTAACTAATCTAGACCTATAAATGAAAACTGATAATAAATATAAGTGCAGTAAAGAAGAAACTGCCATGGAAACCCAGATGAGAAAACCATTCTTCCTGAAAGGGGTTCTGGTAAAGGTGAGCCTTGGAGAGAAGGTAATATCTGAGGGGGACCTCAAAGCGTATGTTGGAGAAGGAGGAGAAAGAGGAGGAGGAAGGC
This sequence comes from Cabassous unicinctus, assembly GCA_029593785.1. Taxonomy (NCBI): domain Eukaryota; kingdom Metazoa; phylum Chordata; class Mammalia; order Cingulata; family Chlamyphoridae; genus Cabassous; species Cabassous unicinctus. The sequence continues at coordinate 14,819 of JAQZBX010018354.1, read as the reverse complement.
ACTTTGGGCAGTGGGGCAGTGTGGGCAGAGGCAAGGTGATGTGAAGGCACAGGGTAGTTCTAGGTAGTGGTGAGCTGTTTGGAAGGGCTCAAGTATAGGGTGTGAGGGGATAGTGGCTGGAGAAGGGGGTTGATAAAGCTAAGGGCCTCTGTGCATAAGTTATACATATGTTATACTTCCATGGATAGTGGGAGTCTTCAGAGAAAGCAGCATAATAAGATTGGCATGCCATTTGGAATTTTACATGTGAGGAATTCAAGCATTGGCTAAATGCTCATAAACCACCCTAAAAGTAAGAATGGGTACATGTAATTATTTACACATTCAGATAATTGTTTGTTGCAAGCCGATTATTCCTTGGGGATCGAGAAAGATCATAGTAAGTGAAACCATCCACCTCAGGATATGTGAAGAGCAGGATTAACCAGGTTCAGAGTACCTCTTACAGAGATAAGCTTCAGCAAGATTAGACATTTCAGGGGTGTATTAGTCAGCCAGAAATCTGTTGGCTTTTATAAGGGTATTTATTTGGGGTAAAAGCTTACAGTTACCAGGCCATAAAGAGTAAGTTTCTTCCCTCACCAAAGTCTGTTGCCACGTGTTGGAGCAAGATGACTGCCGACGTCTGCCAGGGTTCAGGCTTCCTGGGTTCCTCTCTTCCTGGGGCTCTTTTGTCTCAGGGCTCAGCTGCTCTGCTTTCTCCACAAGGCCAGCTGTAGAATATCAGGCAAATGGCTCTGTCTCTTTCCCCGGCGTCTCTGCCTGTGTTTAATGGAGGCTTCTCTCCTTCCTCACTTATCTGCTTCTCTGTGTATTTACTTCCCGGGCTCCAGGATCAAAACTCCAACTTTCTCTTCTGCCATGACCTGACCCAATCAAAGCCTTAATCATTATTTAATCAAGTAAAAGTGAAACCTCTGAATCCAATCCAATCTAATATGCCCAGAGGGACAGACTAGTTCACAAACATAATCCAATATCTATTTTTGGAATTCATAAACAATATCAAACTGCTACAAGGGGTCAGAACTTTTCTCTTCAGAGCAACTTCTGTGGCACCAGAAGATCCAGGTGAGTTCCAGAGTCTTACTGTCACCACCAAGCTGGCTGTGTATTCTTTGGAAGCTGCTTGATTTCTTTGAGTCTCAATTGCTTCATCTATAAAATAAGGAATAATTTTACATATTTATTTCACAGGCTTACTGTGAAGATAAAATGATATTAAATGAATTAATATAAGCAAAATTGTTTGGAAACCATAAAGTACCACAAAAATGGAGTTATGGTTTTTAATCATGTCTAGCACAAATGCCAGTGTAATTCCAGAGTTAAGTCAGACTCCACAGTTTAAGGGCACAGTCCTCCACAAGACTGTCCTTACTTAAGATGCAAATTTGGGAATTCTCAGGGCCACCCTTGCATCTAACCAACTGGCTAAAAATTCATGTGTTCCTACCATTGCCTCAGGTTTGATAATTCTCTAGAAAGACTCACAAAACTCAGGAAAGTGCTATACTTGAGATTGAAGTTTTATTATGCCAAAAAAGAACACAATCACAACCACCAAAAGAAGACTCAACCACCAGCCCCCCTCCCTTCCCCAGAGCTGAGGTGGCTCAAAGTCCCAGCCCTCTAATCACAGGGCTGGTCTCCAGCCAGCCCCCACCCTAAGACTGCTGGTGTGGCTGGCACCACCTTGAGCCACCTCATTAACATAAACTGTCCCATGTGGTCCAGGGGCCCATCATAAATAGCAAAGAAACGCCTATCACTTCAGGAAATTCCAAGGATGTAGAGGTGACCCCACCCCCGCCCCAGGAGCTGGAACAAATGCCGAACTTCTTTTTGGAGGTCAAATTCCTTACTGTATGAATTATACAGGCATGCCTCATTTTATTGCACTTCACTTTATTGCACTTGACAGATACTGTGTATTTTTTACAAATTGAAAGTTTGTGGAAATCCTACTTCGAGCAAGTCTATCATGCTATTTTTCCAGCACCATGTGCTCACTTCGTGTCTCTGTGTCACAGTTTAATAATTCTCTCAATATCTCAAACATCTGCTGTGGAGATCTGTGATCAGTGATATGTGATGTTACTATTGTAATTGTTTTGGGTTGCCACAAGCTGCACCCATATAAGACGGCAAACTTAATGGATACATATTTCTGTTCTGACTGCTCCACCAACCACCGTCCCTCTTCTCTCTCCTTCTCCTAGGCCCTCACTATCCCCTGAGACACAACAATATTGAAAATATGACGATTAATAACCCTACAATGGCCTATAAGTTTTCAAATGAAAGAGAGAGCAGCATACCTCTCACTTTAATTCAAAAGCTAGGAATGATTAAGCTTAGTGAGGAAGGCTGAGATAGGGCAAAAGCTAGGACTTTTGGGCCAAACAGCCAAAAAGTTGTGAATGCAAAGGAAAAAAAGCTTTTTTAGTAGAAAGCTGAGATAGGGCAAAAGCTAGGACTTTTGGGCCAAACAGCCAAAAAGTTGTGAATGCAAAGGCAAAGTTCTTGAAGGAAATTAAAAGCACTATTCCAGTGAACACATGAATGATAAGAAAGCAAAACAGCCTTATTGCTGATATGAAGAGAGTTTCAGTGGTCTGGATAGAAGATGAAACCAGTCACAACATTCCCTTAAGCCAAAGGCTAATCCAGAGCAAGGCCCTAACTCTCTTCAGTTCCATGAAGGCTGAGAGAGGTAAGGAGGCTGTAGAAGAAACATTTGAAGTTTGCAGAGGTTGGTTCATGAGGATTTAGGGAAGAAGCCGTCTCCATAACGTAAAAGTGCAAGGTAAAGCAGTAAATGCTGCTGTAGAAGTGCAGCAGTTATCCGGAAGATCTAGCTTAGATAATTAATGAAGGTGGCTATAATAAACATCTGATTTTCAATGTAGATGAAACAGCTTTATACTGGAAGAAAAGGAGAAGTCAATGTGTGGCTTCAAAGGTTCAGAGGACAGGCTGACCCTCTTGTTAGGGGCTAATGCAGCTGGTGACTTTAAGTTGAAGCCAATGTTCATTTACCATTCTGAAAATCCTAGGGCCCTTAAGAATGATGCTAAATCTACTCTGCCAGTGCTCTATAAATGGAATAACAAAGCCTGGATAACAGCATATCTGTTTATAACATGGTTTACTGAATATTTTAAGCCCACTGTCGTGAACTACTGCTCAGAAAAAAAGATTCCTTTCAAAATATTACTGCTCATTGACAATGAGCCTGTTCACCCAAGAGCTCTAATGGAGATGTACAATGAGATTAGTATTGTTTTCATGCCTGCTAATAGAATAACCATTCTGAACCCCATGGATCAAAGTGTCATTTTGACTTTCAAGTCTTATTATTTAAGAAATATATTTCATAAGACTATACCTGCCATAGATAGCAATTCCTCTAATGGATCTGGGTGAAATCAGTTGAAAACCTTCTGGACAGGATTCACCATTTTATATGCCATTAAGAACATAGGCATTCATAGGAGAAAGTCAAAATATAAGCATTAATGGGAGTTTGGAAAAAGTTGATTCTAAACTTCATGTATGATTTTGAGGGATTTAAGATTTCAGTGGAAGAAGGAACTGCAAATATGGTTGAAATAGCAAGAGAACTAGAATTTTTGAAGTGGATCCTGAAGATGTGACTGAATTTCTGCAACCTTATGATAAAACTTGAACAGATGAGGAAGTACTTTTCATGGATGAGAAAAGAAAATGGTTTCTTGATATGGAATCTAGTCCTCATGAAGATGTTATGAACTTTGCTGAAATGACAAAAGGATTTGGAATATTACATAAATTTAGTTGGATTTAAAAGGAATGACTCCAATTGTGAAGAAAGTTCTACCGTGGGCAAAATGCTATCAAACAGCATCACATCCTACAGAGAATCTTTTGTGAAAGGAAGAGTCAATTGATGCAGCAAACTTCATTGTTGTCTTATTTTAAGAGATGGCCACAACCACCCCAACCTTCTGCAACCACCACCCTGATCAGTCAGCAGCCATCAACATTGCAATTGATTATGACTTGCTGAAGGCTCTGGTAATGGTTAACCTTTTTTAGCAATAAAGTATTTTTTAAATCAAGGTATCTACATTGTTTTTTAGACATAAGGCTATTGCACACTTGCTATAGTAGAGTGTAAACATAACTTTTATGTGCACTGGGAAACTAAAAAATTCATGTTACTTGCTTTATTGTGATATTCACTTTATTGTGGTGGTTTGGAACCCAAACTGCAATATCTCTGGGGTATAATTGTGCCATGAGAAGTGGAGTCCAACTGAGTATAATAATAACAGATAATGATAATCATTATTTATTGAGCATTTGTTTTGTGCCAGCATTGTTCCAAATTCTTTACAAATGTGATCACATTTAATCCTCATAGCAATCCCAAAATGAAAGTTTTTACAGAGAAGGACACTAAGACTTGGCTAGGTTAAACAATTCATCAGCCAGAAGTCAGGCCCATGCTTTCCTGACTATAAGCCTTGGGCTCTTAACCACTACTTTGCAGTCAATGTTTTCAAAATGCTTGCTTCTTACTTTAAAGCCTGGACAGATGTCAAGAGATGACCAACACGTGATAACTGCAGAATTACTGGACTAAAGATTTTCAGTGTTCCTTGTCACTATCAGAACTAGAAATCTAGAAAAGGAAGTAGAAATGTAATCCCTTGTCCTTTATTCCACATAAGAGCAAGAACTATTATTGTTGACTACAAATATAATATGCTATGAGTTTCTTTTGTCAAAATGACTCAAGGAAGAATTGACCATGTATGACATTTTTCAGAGAGACAAAACCATACACCCTTTCAAACTATGTTTGCTACATTTTGTCCTTTAATGACAAAGTTGCTCAAGAAGAGTGGCACACAGAGGACTGGAATGCTTGTTTCCTAGTCTCCTCCAACATCCAAAGATATACCTTCCCTCAGAGAGTGACTAAGAAGAGGAAAATGTGTCACTTTCAGGTCCAGGAGATACTGGAGAAACTAAAATAGCTGCATTTCTATAATTTGCTGAGCTTTTAGAAGTTACATGGGTTGAGGTTTTACTCCATGATGGAGATACATATATAAATATATGACCCTGACTAATGCACCATTAGTCAGGGGTCTCCTGAGAAATATTACAAACAATATATGTGTATATGTATATATTAAGAACTTTATTTAAGGAATTGGCTCACTGAACTGTGTTGCCTGGAAAGTCTGACATCCATAGTGCAGGCAGCAGGCTGGGAATTCTGCCAAGAGTTGGTTTTGCAGTCTTGAGGCTGAAATCTGTAGGGGAGACCGGCAGGGTGGAAACTCAGACAAAAGTAAATGTGGTGGTCTTAAGATGGCATTTCTTCTTCTGGAAATCTCATTTCTTTGATCTTCAGGCCTTCAGTGATTAGATGAGGCCCACCCCCATAATTGAGGGCAATCTTCTTTACTTAAAGCTAATGGTTTATAAATTTTAATCACATCTGCAAAATACTTTCACAGCAACATCTAGGCTAGTGTTTGACCAACACTTGGATACCATAGCCTAGCCAAGTGAGGCAAAATTAACCATCACACCTGGTTTACTTATTCACTGGGTTAAATCAAATCCAGTGTCTTTTATTTTTGATACAAGTCTTGTAGAATTTCCTGGGCACAATTTCAGTGACTTCCATCCTATCTTTCTTTAAATGGGTGTTGGTCCTCTAGCAATAACCCCGGAGGCTGGAATAGACTCCGGTCTCCACCAAGCATGGTTTCTGCAGCTAGGCAGTAAAGGGGAGAACTGGGCTTGGCTTTTGTGATTCATTTTCTTCTCACCTGTTTTCATTAGTGATGTTTAAGGACTCTTAAGCTACTTGTTTAAATAGCTTAATTTTTAAATCAAAAGTGATTTAAAATTTTTCTAGCTAGAAGAATAGCTAGAAGACAGGCAGAAACGGCCTGGAAAAAAATCTTCTAAGGTTTAGGACACCAGAAGAAGGCTGGACAATGCCCAGAAGAGTAGGGGCAAAGAAAAAGAATCACAATGGCAAAACTGTAAGTTAAAAGTAGCAGCTGCAACTGCCAGCATCCTCCCCCAAGCTATAGACACTTTTGAATTCTCAGGCTTCAGGGCAGGCACCTACAAACAAAGGGGGGCCCAGGGATCCACATCCCCAGGAAAGGGGAGAAAGAACTGGCTCAGCTTTTGACCCAAAAATTTGGTCTGCTGTGTCCCGATCCCTTCCATGACAAGGGTGGGGGGTGGTGGTGGTGCGGGGGGCGGGAGGAGCATGCCACTGTTTGCCTTGGGAGCTGGCAAGGAACTAAAGATATCCGACCCTCTCAATCTACCTCTCTATTGACTGGGACTGGTTGATGAGGATGCAGAGGGGAGTAGAATTATTTCCTACCCAGGAAAAGGGAGAGGGCTGCCAGGAAAGATTGGAGAACTGCCTCTGAGAAAGTTTGAATTAGGAGGTTCTTAGCCTCCAGGTAGGATCTTTTATCACACTGATTGGGTCCATGTTGCATCAGGCACTCTAGCCAGGCATTGAACTGAGAGGGCTGCCAAAGAGCACCATCTGCTGGTGGACCAAGGAGGTACATGTGAAGAAGTTTAAATAAGTAAGAGAGGGAGGCCTTTACAGCCTCCCTCCCCAAGGCTGTGGGAAGCAGGTCTGCAACCCATTACTGTGATCAGGGCCCAGATTTGCGCAACTAACAGGGACAATCCTAAAGACCCAGAACAGGGTGAACCAAGAATCAAAGAACAGCAGTAACACACAGCCTCCTGGCACTAAATCTCTATGAAAGAGAGAGAAATTGAGCATCTGAGTAATCTCACCACCCTAATCAGATGCCTAGACATCAGCAAAAATGACAAGCCTTGCTAAGAAAATGGAAGAAATGGCTCAAGAAAAGGAATATAGCAAAGCCCCCAGAAGAGACACCGGATTTGAGACAACTAATCAATGAAATGCTCATAAATTTCCAAAATCAAATTAATGAGATGAAGGACAATATGGCTAAAAAGATAGAGAACATCAAGAAGACACTGAGCAAGCACAAAAAAGAATTTGAAAACCTGAATAGAAAAGTAACAGAGCTCATGGGAATGAAAGACACTATAGGTGAGATAAAAAACACATTAAAGACATACAACAGCAGAATCAAAATGATAGAAGAAAGAAAAAGTGATACAAAGACAGAACAGCTGAAGTAGAAGAGATAGAAGAAAGAGAAAAGAATGGAAAAAATTGAGCAGGGGCTCAGCGAGTTGAATGATGACATGAAATGCAATGAAATATGTGTCATGGGAGTTCTAGAAGAGGAAGAGAAAGAAAAAGGAGCAGAAAGAGTATTTGAGAAAAACAATAGCTAAAAATCTCCCAACTTTCACAAAAGAAATGAACTTACATGTCCAAGAAGTGCAGCATATCCCAATCAGAATAAATGCGAGTAGACCTACTCCAAGACTTCTACTATTCAGAATGGCAAACACCTCCAGGTGAGAAGACAGTGATATGATACAATTAGGATACTGAAAGAGATAAACTGCCAGCTGAGAATTCTTTATCCAGCAAAATTGCCATTCAAATATAAAGGTGAGTTTTAAATATTCACAAATAAACAGAAACTAAGAGAGTTCGTAAAAAAGAATCCACCTTTGCAGGAAATATTAAAGGAAGCCTTGCAGACTGAAAGAAAAAGACAGGAGAGAGAGGCTTGGAAGAGAGTATAGAAGAAAAAATAGGACAAAGGATAACTCAAAGAGTAAAAGGACAGACAAAAATAAGATAAGGCCCATGAAAACTGAAGAATAAAATGGTGGAAGTAAATAATGCATTTACAGTAATATCATTGAATGTGAATGGATTAAATTCCCCAATCAAAAGATATAGGCTGACACAATGGATAAAAAACATGAGCCATCCATATGCTGCCTGCAAGTGACTCACCTTAGACCCAGGGATACAAACTGGCTGAAAGTGAAAGGTTGGGAAAAGATATTCCATGCAAACAGTAACCAAAAATGAGCAGGGGTAGCTATAGTAATATCAGACAAAATAGACTTTAAATGAAAAAAGGTATAAGAGATACAGAAGGCCATTATATATTAATAAAAGGGACAATCCACCAGGAAGGAATAGCAATCATAAATATCTGTCCATCTAACCATGGTGTCCCAAAATACATGAGGCAAACTCTGACAAAACTAAAGGGAGAAATAGACATCTCTACAATAATTGTTGGAGACTTCAACACAACATTTATGCCATTAGATAGAACTAGACAGAAGATCAAGAAGGAAACAGAGAACTTGAAAAATATGATAAATGAGCTAGACCTAGCAGACATATACAAAACTCAGTAGGTTATACACTCTTCTCAAGGGCTCATGGATCTTTCTCTAGGAGAGACCACATGTTAGGTCACAATGCAGGTCTCAATAAATATAAAAAGATTGAAATTATACAAATCACCTTCTCAGATCATAATGGAATGAAACTGGAAATCAATCACAGATGGGAAACAGGTAAATTTGCAAATGTGTGGAGGCAGAACAACACTCCTAAACAATCAGTGGGTCAAAGAAGAAGTTGTAAATGAGCTTAGTAAATACATATGATATATTAAATATATTAAAAAAGAAGAAAGAGCTAAAATCAAAGATCTAACTGAAAAACTGGAAAAACTAGAATAAAAAACAGCAAACTCTCCCTAAAGCAAGTAGAAGGAAAAAATTTTAAAGATTAGAGAGAAAATAAATGAAATTAAGAGCAAAAAAATAGAGAAAATCAGCAAAAGCAAATGCTGGTTCTTTGAGAAGATCAATAAAATTGACAAACCCCTAGCTAGACTAACAAAGGAAAAAAGAGAGAAGATGCAAATAAATAAAATGAAATGAAAGGGGTGACATTAGAACAGAAATAAAAACAGGATCATAAGAAGATATTATGGGAAACTGTATGCAACAAACTAGACAACCTAGATAAAATGGACAAATTCCTAGAAATGCACAAATAACCTACAACGACACTTCAAGAAGTACAAGAACTTAGCAAACCAATCACATTTAAAGAGACTGAATCAGTCATCAAAAATCTCCCAACAAAGAAAGGTCTAGGACCAGATGGCTTCACAGGTTAATTCCACCAAGCATTTCGAGAAGAATTAGCACGAACCCTGTTTAAACTTTTCCAAAAAATTGAAGAGGAGGGAAAATTACCCAACACATTTTATGAAGCCAACATCACCCTAATACCAAAGCCAGATAAAGACACTACAAGAAAAGAAAATTACAGACCAATCTCTCTAATGAACATAGATGCAAAAATTCTCAACAAAATACTTGCAAATCGAATCCAACAGCATATCAAAAGACTTATACATCACAACTAAGTGGGATTTCTTCCTGGTATGCAAGAGTGGTTCAACATAAGAAAATCGATTGACTTAATAAACTGCATTAACAAATTGAAGGAAGAAAACCACATGATCATCTTGATCGATGCAGAAAAGGCATTCAACAAAATCCAGCATCCTTTCTTGGTAAAAACACTTCAAAAGATAGGAATAGAAGGAAAATTTCTCAATATGATAAAAGGCATATATGAAAAACCCACAGCCAACATCAAACTCAATGGGGCAAGGTTGAAAGCTTTCCCTCTAAGATCAGGAACAAGACAAGGATGGCCACTATTAGCATTGTTTTTCAACATTGTGCTCGAAGTTCTAGCTAGAGCAATTAGACAAAAAAATAAATTTTAAAAAGGCATCCAAATAAGAAAAGAAGTAATACTCTCACTATTTGTGGATGACATGATCCTATATTTAGAAAATTCTGAAATGTCTACAACAAAGATACTTCAGCTAATAAATGCATTCAGCAAAGTGGCAGTAAACAAGATCAACATGCAACACTGTAATGTTTCTGAACATTAGTACTGGACAATCTGAGTTGGAAATCAGGGGAAAAATTACATTTACAATAGCAACAAAAAGACTTGAATACCTAGAAATCAATTTAACCAAAGAAGTACAAGACCTATATGCAGAAAACTATAAAAACAATGCTAAGAGAAATCAATGAAGATCTACAAATGGAAAGACATTCTATGATCATGAATCGGAAGACTAAATATTGTGAAGATGTCACTCCTACCCACACTGATTTATAGATTCAAAGCAATACCCATCAAAATTCCAACAGCCTACTTTACAGAAGAGAAAAGACAATTACCAAATTCATTTGGAGGGGAAAGTTTATCCGAATAACCAAAAGCATTCTAAAAAGAAGAGCGATGTGGGAGGAATTTCACTGCCTGACCTTGAAATATATTACAAAGCTACAGTGGTCAAAACAGCATGGTATTAGCATAAAGGTAGGCACATTGATCAGTGGAATAGAAATGAGAGTCCAGAAATAAACCCTCACCTCTATGGCCAACTGGTTTCTGACAAACCTACCAAATCATATGACAACATGGATGAACTTGGAGGACATTATGTTGAGTGAAGCAAGCCAGACACAAAAGAACAAATACTGTATGATTGCCCTACTATAAACTAAATATGTTATGTAATCTCATGGTGTTAATAACTTGAATATGAGCCACCAGAAAATAGAATGAGGTTAGTGAATCGAAAGCTGAGTGTTAACTTGTACAGAATTGTTAAAAGGAATGTGTGTTAATCTTTGGAAATGAATAGAAAAGCTAAAAGCCCAACATAATGTTTGTAAACAGCAGGACTACTATGTGGGTATGAAAACGGTTTAAATGGAAAGTCTAAGGCAGGTGTTCTTAACCAGGGGTCCACGGAACCCCAAGGGGACCGTGGAAAGATTTCCGGGGGTCCATGAGCTTGAATTGAAACAAATCAACTTATTGTCTTTATTTTCTCTGACCTCTAACTGAAATCTAGCATTTCTTTCACATATGAATGTATGCAATAAATAAATTACAGTAGTAAAAGGTTAAGAACCCCTGGTCTAAAATCATGTATATTACTAAAAGGAAAGCTAAAAATGTAACATGGGACTGTATAGCACAGTAAAACCACATGTGAAATATGAATATGGGTAAAATTTCATGTATAAGACTATCTTTCTTTGAAACTGAACAAATGTATGTTATTACTACAAGATGTTAATATCAGACAAAAAAAAACCTTTACTATAAATGAAAGAAACCAGACACAAAGTACTATATATTGTATGATTCCATTTATATGATATGTGTGTGTGTGTATATATATATATATATGTTATATGATATGTAAATATAAATCAGTTGATAAAGATGAAATTAGATTGGTGGTTTTGTAAGGCTGGGGAAGGACTGCTAAGTGTTGTGGAGTTTTTCTTTTTGGAGTAAGAAATTGTTCTAAAATTTTTTGTAGTGATGTACACATTGTGATTATACTAATAGCCATTGATTATACAATGGATAGATTGTGTGGTATGTGGTATGTAAATATATCTCAATAAAACTGCTTAATAATTAAATTTAAAAAGTAATTGTCTCTTCTATTGGAATCTTATATATTGTATGCTGCCTCTTTTTTTGTTTTTGTTTGAAGAACTCTAGTCCTTTTCCAGCATCGAGAGGTTATTATATCTAAAAAGGACACCACCTTCATTTCTATGCTTTTTTCTCTATGTTCTTCTAACTTCATTAAAACATTCAATTAGTGTTATTCCCTTTAATTTATAGAAATAAAAATCAACAGTAGATTATTTTCTTTGTGTCCTTCAAGTCACTCAGAGAACTGCTGTTCTTAAGACTAATGAAAACTACTGCCTCTACAATATGAGAACTAAAATACACTCTGTTGACAGAGACTAGATCCTGTTTGGATATAAATATAGGTTTTGAAAAAGCTAGTGTTTTAAGAGACATGCAAACTGAGGTCAAGGAGAGACCTTTAGGCAAAATAAAGGATTGAATCAGGAAGAATCAATGAAGTTTGTGAAAAAAGGAATATCAAGTCTGGATAGCATAGGCAGGGGTGAGTGCTTTGGAAAAAGCCAGAAGCCATTTGATTCAATTCTATTAGCAAGGCTGGAAAACAGAATGTATATATTTTTTAAAAGTTCAGTTGGAGAGGAAGAAGGTAAAATGACCGAGAGCTGTGTGCCCCCAAAAGGCAAGGACCAGCTGAGAAAAATTCTGTGAGAACTTCCTAAGATGACAAGGGATGCTCCTGGGCTTAATATTCAGTGTATGTTCTAGAGAAACTGTATAATTAGACACTGTTACATTAGCAATTAGTAGGACTAAGCGAAGACCGTTAAATTTTTTTTTTTTTTTTAAACTCCCCTCTTCTCCCTCATAATACTGAGCAAATGTGAGTTTTTTCTCCCTAATGCACTCTAAAGACCAATTTCTGAGACACTGGGGTTTCAAAAAGAAAAAGAGTTTATTTGTTTGCATAAGCAAAGGAGCACATTGGCCTAATGGCCCAAAACTGCCTCCCAGATCTCCAGAAATTCTAATATCTTTAACATCAGGATTCTATTGAGTAATTGGGGTGCAACTGGTTCAGCTTTCTTCATTAATAAATAACAAGGTGTTGAACAGGATGGGGGTGGGCACCAAACCAGGATGAGTCACAAGGTTCTGGGATAGAAGAATACAGAGTAGAGGTCAGTTACAAGGTTTTCCATATGAATATTAAACAGGAAGATGGAGTGTTTACCATCACAATAGTAAGTATACACAAGTCTGAGTCTAAGTCTAGAGTAACATAACCAGTGGTGAGACCATTCTAGCTAGCTTCATTAATTTCAGATATTAACCTTTGGCTATTTTATAATATAAAGGCATCAAATAATGATTTTGTAATCATAATTACTTGTTAATTCTTAACCCTCAGTTACACTCATCTCCCGTAACCTTTAATCTACTTTCTACCTCTGGAAATTTGCTATTTATGGTCATCTCTTATAAGTGATATCATGTAATATATGTCCTCACAGGCCTTGCTTTTTTCACTGAGCGTAATGTTTTCAAGGTTCTTCCAGGTTTCTGTATGTCTTATAACTTCATTCTTTCTTATGGCTGAATAATATTCCCTTGTGTTTATATACCACATTTTGTTTATCCATTCATTTGTTGATGGACATTGGATTGTTTCCATCTTTTAGCTATTGTGCAATAAGCATTGGTGTGCAAGTATCTGTTTGAGAGTCTTTTTTTTTTTTTTTTACTTTCTTTAGGTATATGTGTAGAAGTTGATTGCCATGTCTTATGGTAATTTTATATTTAAATTTTTGAGGAACTGCCATATTGCTTTTCACAGTGGCTACACCATTTTACATTCCCACCAACAATGCGCTAGAATTCCAATTTCTCTGCATCTTCTCCAACATTTGTTGCATTGTTTTTATTTTATTTTATTTTATTTTATTTGGTAAAAGCCATCCTTGTGGATGTGAATTGGTATATCACTGTGGTTTTGATTTGCACTTCCCTAATGGCTAAGTTTCCCTAATCCCTTTAATTGCTTAGGGTAGAAGTAATGGGTAGAAGTAAACTGCAAAAGTTCAACCCTTAGTCAAACTAAAATAGTTAATTGGTTTACTTGCTGATACATAATATATGCCCTATATTTCTTCACTCCAGTAGAAAAAATAAACTTTGTCATTATCTGCCTTATGAAACATGTATTGGAAGACCCCATGTAGAAAGGTATTTGAGAATAAGAAAGGAAGAAGGAACAGGTATCACAGTAGAGACTGCCAAAGAACTAGAGAACCTTCTCTGGAAGACCTTTCTTCACAAGACTTTATATAATAAACTGCAAGATTAACCCTTGAATTATTTCACTGCCTCCTTTCCTCCCTTCTGCCCTTCCTCCCTCCTGCCTCCCTTCCTTCCTTCCTCCCTTCAAAAAGAAGGGGAAAAGATAAAATTTATGAGGAAGAGAATTGAGTCCATAAACACTATTTTAAATGCCATGTCTTGGTATCATTTTCTCATGTTAATCGACTAGTCGATCTTTGGTAAATTCATTTTCCTAAACCTAAATTTAACAGACACTTGATAAGTCTGTACTAGTTTACAGGAGCAAAAGTAAACAATATTGCTCATAGCACTGTAGTCATTTTTGCCTTCTGAATTCATATGGTTAAGGAGATAGAATGTGACTTGATAGGGAAGGAATTTATTCTTAAATTAGAGGTTAATCTATGTTCTTTAACTTTTCAAAAAAGCTGTTTTATTGAGATATATTCACATACCATAAAATCTATCCAAAATGTACAACCAATGGCTTTTAGTATAATCACAGTGTTGTGCATTTGTCACCACAAAAATATTTAGAACAATTTCATTACTCCAAAAAGAAAAATTCCATACCTCTCAATCCCTCTCTCCTTCCCCAGCCCTACATAACCACTAATCGAATTCCATCTTTATAAATTGATTTATATTTACACTTTATATAAATACAATCATACAATATGTATTATTTTGTGTCTAGTTTCTTTCAATTAGCATAACAGTCTGTTTTTTCCCCTGATATTGGCAATTTGTAACATTAACATACATTTGTTCACTTTCAAAGAAAAACTGTCTTATATATGCAATATTACCCATATGCATATTTCACATGAGGTTTTACTATGCTATACAGTTCCACGTTACATTTGTTAGCTTTCCTTCTAGTAATATACATGACCTTAGACTTTCTCTTTCAACAACTTTCATACCCACATAATAGCACCGCTAGTTACAAACACAGCGTTATGCTTTCACCTTTTCTATTCATTTCCAAAGATTAACAAACAACCTTTTTTTTTTTTTTTTTTTTTTT
>JAQZBX010018353.1:0-34711 GCA_029593785.1 Cabassous unicinctus | reverse complement strand
TTTTTTTTTAAAAGGTGCTTAGATTACATAAATGTTACACAGAAATTACAGGGATTCTCATGTTCCCCACCTCCCACACCTCCCATAACATCCCACATAAACATCTTTCATTAGTGTGGCACATCACCTGCAATGGATATACACATCCTGGGGCTTTGCCACTAAGCATAGACCACAGTTCACATCGTAGACCACACTCTCTCCCACACAATTCTGCATGGTATATGCTGATGTAAAATGGCCTATATCCGTTGCCGCAACATCACTCAGGACAACCCCCAAGTCCTGAAAAAGCCCCTGTATTACTACTGCCCTTCCCTTCCCTTCCCTGAAAGCGTCCAGTGGCCACTGGCTCCACCTCACTGTTATAATTTCTTCCATTGCTTGAATCACAATATGTCTACAACAGAATACCATTAAGTCCACTCTAGTCCATAGCTCTTCCCCCAATCCTGAGGGGACTGGGATGGTGATGTTCACTCTACCTCTAAGTGAGAGTGGGCTTATATCCCATGGATACGGTGGCCGGGATTATCCTGCCTGTAGCTGCAGGCTCTCTCCATTCCCTGGGATGGCCATTGCCCATCATCGTCTCCTCACCAGGTGACTTGGGTGAGTCCATTGAGCTGTAGAGTACGAGTTGCAGCTCCACCAAGATTCCAGGCACAGCTGGCACATGGGTAGGCCAGAGGCTCCAGTCTCTGGAAGTATACCTACAAACTCCAGCCTCACATATAGGTTTGAATAGAAGGGACTGATGGACCATGTGCAGGGAGGACTTATTTGAGTCCAACTCTGTCACTCTCAGGAGCACAGATTCCAAAGTAGAGCCCACTGATAAGGCATTAATCTCTGGGGCTATCCCCCCTTATATAATACCTGGGTGTCTCCAGAGCCCTGAGGAGCCCCTCTGTGTGGGGTGATATCCACCTTGGTGTTCTATGAGATCCTACTGAGGTGTGTAAGTGTTACTTCTGGGATGACCTCCCGACTCTCTTTGAAGTCTCTTAGCCACATGAACTCATTTGTCTTTACCTTTCCCCCTTTTATTCAAGGTCTTTTTCCAGTCGTGTTGCCAGTTGGCACTTGGTATTAATCCCTTGTTGCCAGGGAGGCTCATCCCAGGGAGTCATGTCCCACGTTGGGGGAAGGCAATGCGTTCATATGTTGAGTTTGGCTTAGAGAGAGGCCACATTTGAGCAACAAGGAGGCTCTCAGGTGGCAACCATTAGGCACCCCATAACAGTAGGCTAAGTTTCAATTACAAGAGCAAAGACACAGATATAGTTTTCCTGGCACTATTTGTTGTGATGATTTTGACCCATTAACATGGACTTATAGGTTTGTTGAAAACCAGTTGGCTGTAGAGGTGAGGGTTCACATCTGGACTCTCAGTTCTATTCCACTAATTGATGTGTCTATCTTTATGCCAGTACCATGCTGTTTTGACTAGTGTAGCTTTGTAATATGTTTCAAGGTCAGGCAGTGAAATTCCTCCTACATCGCTCTTCTTTTTTAGAATACTTTTTGGCTATTCAGGTGCACTTTCCCTTCCAAATAAATTTGATAATTGTCTTTTCTATTTCTTTATAGTAGGCTGTTTGAATTTTGATTTGTATTGCATTGAATCTATAAATCATTTTCGGTAGGATTGACATCTTCACGATATTTAGTCTTCCAATCCATGAACACAGAACATCTTTCCATTTGTTTAGGTCTTTGTTGATTTCTTTTAGCATCGTTTTGTAGTTTTGTGCATATAGGTCCTGAACTTCTTTGGTTAAATCTTTTTGTTGCTATTGTAAATGGAATTTTTTTCCTAATTTCATCCTCTGATTGTTCAATACTAGTATTCAAAACATTACTGATGTTTGCGTGTTGATCTTGTATACTGCCACTTTGTTGAACTCATTTATTAGCTCAGGTAGCTTTGTGGTAGACATCTCAGAATTTTCTAAATATAAGATCATGTCATCCAGAAATAGTGAGAGTTTTACTTCCTCTTTTCCTATTTGGGTGCCTTAATTCTTTTTTCTTGTCTAATTGCTCTAGCTAGAACTTTCCGTACAATGTTGAATATCCAATGGTGACAGGAGGTATCCTTGTTCTGTGCCCGATCTTAGAGGGAAAGCTTTCAACCTTTCCCCATTGAGTACAATCTTGGCTGTGGGTTTTTCATATATGCATTTTATCATATTGAGGAATTTTCCTTCTATTCCTATCTTTCAAAGAAAGGATGCTGGATTTTGTCAAATGCCTTTTCTGCATTGATTGAGAGGATCATGTGATTTTTTTCCTTCAATTTGTTAATGTGGTATATTATGTTGATTGATTTTCTTATGTTGAACCAGCCTTGCGTAACAGGAAAATCCCACTTGGTCATGGTGTATAAGTCTTTTGATATGCTGCTGGATTCAATTTGCAAGTATTTTTTTGAGAATTTTTGCATCTATGTTCACTAGAGAGATTAGTCTGTAATTTTCTTGTAGTGTCTTTATCTGGCTTTGGTATTAGGGTGATGGTGACTTCATAAAATGTGTTGGGTAATTTTCCCTCTTTAAGTTCATTGGGAAATTTTCACCTATTATTTTCTGCAATATTCTTTCTGCCCCTTTTCCCTTCTCTTCTCCTTCTGGAACTCCCATGACACATAAGTTTTTGCATTTCCTGTTGTCATTCAACTCCCTGAGCCCCTGCTCAAGTTTTTCTATTGTTTTCTCTCTCTGTTCTTTTCTCTTTTCTATTTCAGTTGTTCTGTTTTTGGTATCACTTATTCTTTCTTCTATCATTTCGAGTCTGCCGTTGTATGCCTCAAATGTGTTTTTGATCTCACCTATCAAGTCTTTCATTCCCATGAGTTCTGTTACTTTTCTATTCAGGTTTCAAATTCTTCTTTGTGCTCGCTGAATGTCTTCTTGATTTTTTTAAATCTCTTTAGCCATATTGTCTTTCAACTCATTATTTGATTTTGGAAATTTGTGTGCATCTTGTTAATTAGTTGTTTCAAATCCTTTATCTCTTCTGGGCCTTTGCCATATTCCTTTTCTTGGGCCATGTCTTCCATTTTCTTAGTATGGCTCATAATTTTTTGCAGATTCTAGGCATCTGATTAGGATGGTGAGTTTACTCAGATGCACAATTTCTCTCTCTTTTTAGGGATTTAGTGGCAAAAGTCTGTGTTACTGCTGTTCTTTGACTGTTGGTTCAACTTGGATCTTTAGGATTGTCCCTATTAGTTGCTCAAAACTGTTCTCTGAACCCAGTAACGGGTTGAAAATCTTCTTCCTAGGGCCTTGGGGAGTGAGACTGTAAAAGGCTGGAAAAAGCTTCTCTTTCTTATTTACTTTTATTTCCCTCATGTACACTTCCTTTGTCTGCCAGTAGGCGGCACTCTTTGGCAGCCCTTTCAGTTCAATGCCTGGTGGCAGTGAGTTTGCGGCAATATGATCTGGATCAATAGGTACCTTCTTGGAGGTGGCAAGACTTAATTCAAACTTTTTCAGAGGCAGTTCTCCCACCTTTGCTGGGTGCCCCCTCCCTTTTCTTGGTTAGGAAATAATTCCATTCCCTTCTGTGTCCTAAACAATCAGTCCCAGTTATTAGAGAGGGAGATTGAGAGTGTTGGACCTCTTTAGTCCTGAGCTGGTTCCCAAGGCAAATAATGGTGTGGTCCCACCCATCCTGGAAGGGCTCTTGGGACATAGTGGAACAAATTTGTGGGTCAAAAGCTGAGTCAGCCTTAGGCTGTGACCCTCTCTTTCCTGGGGAGGTGAATCCCTGGGATCCCCTTTGACTGTAGCTGCTGATCCCAGGGCCTGAGAATTCAAAAGTGTCTTTAGTGTGTGGGGGGGTGCTGGCCATAGCAACTGCTGCTTTTAACTCATAGTTTTGCCATTGCAATTCTTTTCTTTTGTCCTTCTCTCTTCTTGGCAATGTCCAGACTTCCACTGATGTCCTAAACCCCCTAAACCCTAGGAGATTTTTTTTCCAGGCCTTTTCTGCCTTCCTCTAGCTATTTTTCTGGGAAAGAAGAGAGTTCTGTGTCTTTCTAGTCCACCATCTTCTCCGAAGTGCATATTAATCTTGTATCACACCACTTTGCTGAACCCGTCTACTAGTTCTAGTAGCTTTGTTGTGGATTTTTCAGAATTTTCTAGATATAGGATCCTATCATCAGTGATAGTGAAAGTTTTACTTCTTCCTTTTCTATTTTGGTGTCTTTTCTTTCTTTTTCTTACATAATTGTTCCAGTTTAGAACTTCTAGCACAATATTGACTAACAGTGGTGACAGGGGTATACTTGTCTTGTTCTCAAGCTCAGCAGGAAATCTTTGTCTTTCACCATTGAGTACAATGCTAGCTGTGGACTTTTTCATATACGCACTTTACCATGTTGAGAAAGCTTCCTTCTGTTCCTTTCTTTTGGAGTGTTTTTTATCAAGAAAAGATGCTGTATTTTGTTAAATGCCTATTATGTGTCAATTGAGAAGATCATGTGATTTTTCTTCTTCAATTTATTAATGTGGTTTATTGTACTAATTGATTTTCTTGTGTTGTAGAAACCTTGCATACCCATTTGATCATGGTATATAATTCTTTTAATGTGCTTTTGGATTCAGCTTGCAAGTATTTTGTTGAGGATTTTTGCATACATATTCATTAGAGAAATTGGTCTGTAATTTTCTTTTTTAATAGAATCTTCATCTGGTTTTGGTATTAGTGTGATGTGGCTTTCATTGAATGAGTTTGGTATGTTCCTTCCTGTTCAATTGTTTGGAAGAGCTTGAGCAATCATCTTTAAATTGTTTGAATTTACCTGTGAATCCATCTGATCTTGGAATTTTCATTTCTTGGAGGTTTTTGATGATTGTTTCAAACTCTTTACTCATGATTGGTTTGCTGAGGTCTTCTATGTCTTTTTGGGTCAGTGTAGGTTGTGTGTTTCTAGGAATTTGTTCATTTTGTCTACATTGTGTAGTTTGTTGTCATACAGCTGTGGATTGTATACTCTTATGATCTCTCTTATTTCTGTGGGGTCAGTGAAAATACCCCCCATCTCATTTCAAGTTTTATTTATTTGCATTTTCTCTCTATCTTTGTCAGTCTAGCTAAGGGTTCATCAATTTTGTCGATCTTGAAAAATCAACTTTTGGTTTTGTTGATTCTCTCCATTTTTTTTTTGTTGTTGTTGTTCTCAATTTCACTTATATCTGCTCTCATCTTTATTTCTTTCCTTCAGCTTGGTTTGGGATTAGTTTGCAGTTCTTCTAGTTCCCCCAGATGTACAGTTAGGCCTTTGATTATTAGCTTTTTCTTCTTTTTTAATGTAAGTATTGAAGGCTGTACATTCCCCTCTCAGCCCTGACTTTGCTATATCTCATAGGTTTTTATTTGTACTGGGGATTGAACCTGGGAACTCGTATGTGGGAAGCAGGCAATCAACTGCCTGAGCCACATCTGCTCCCCCCGTAGGTTTTGTTATGTTGTGTACTCATTTTCATTTGCTTCAAGATATTTACTGAATTCTCTTGGAACCTTTTCTTTGACCCACTGCTAATTTAAGAGTGTGTTGTTTAATCTCCACATATTTGTGAATTTTCCTTTTTTCCATTTATCATTGATTTTCAGCTTCATTCTATTATGATCAGAGAAAGTGTTTTGTATAATTTCAATCTTTTAACATTTATTAAGACCTGTCTTGTGACCCAACATATGGTCTATCCTGGAGAAGGATCCATGAGCCCTTGAAAAGAATGTGTATGCTGCTATTTTGGGGTGTAACACTTTATAAATATCTGTTAGTTCTAGTTCATTTATCATATTATTCAAGCTCACTGTTTCTTTATTGCTCCTCTGCCCAGATGTTTTATACACTTCCAAGAGTGGTGTATTGAAGTATCCAACTGTTATTGTAGAAACGTCTATTTCTCCCTTCAGTTTTGCCAGTGTATGCCTCATGTATCTTGGACCACCCAAGTTAGTTGCATAAATATTTATTATAGTTATTTGTTCTTAGTGAATTGCCCCTTTTATTAATTTATAATGACCTTTTCATATCTTATAAAACTTTTGCATTTAAAATCTATTTTTATCCAGTATTAATATCACTACTCTAGATCATTTTTGGTTACTATTTGCATGGAATATCTTTTTCCCACCTTTCACTTTCAACCTGATTGTGTCCTTATATCTGTTCTTTTGGCTGGGCCATCCTTCTTGTTTCTTAGTATGGCTTGTAATTTTTTACTGATGTCTGGGTATCTGAATATGTTGATGAATTTACTCTGATGGTCAATTTCTCTCTCTTGCCTTTTTTTTTTTTTCCCCCCATGTATCTAATAATGTTTTATTTCTCTTGCAGTAGTCTCTTGCCTATTTTTGATTCAACTTATACTAAGTCTTTAAAACTGTCTACCTTAAATTACCAAAATAGTTCCAGGTATTTGCTAATGGAGTGCAGATCTGCTCCAAGATTTCTGAGACAAGAGTCTCTTAAAAGCTGTTTTTCTCCTTGCAGTTTCCTGGCTGGCACTCATCAGCAAATCTTTACATGGAGATGTCTCTTTAAACCTCCACTTGCTTGTGATTCTGGTCTGGCCAGAACTGAGATTCAAAGTAGGCTGTGCTGGCCAAATTCACTGAATAGAATCCACTCTCCACCCCCTGCCACACCTTCCCTCTTCCCAGGGTGGAAGACATCTGTTCCCTCTCAGTTGGCTGTAGTTAGCCACAGGTTTTATCCAGTCTCTTTCCCTAGAGGGTGGGGGATGGGTGCTGTTCCTGGCAATGGGGTTTAGTAACTCATGGTTTTAATTTCAGTTCTTCTTTGTCCCTCTCTCTCTTGCCCTCCTAGAAGATGTGCAGTACTCTCCTGGTCTGCAGATCACTAAAGCAGCTCCCTCAGGCAGCTTTTTGCCCTTTCTCCAATGTTTTTGTGATAGAGTTGATCCATTTATACCTACTCCAATGCCATCTTCCTGGAAATACTGAGTTTTTAAAGACTTAATTTTGACTAGTTGTTTTGCTATAACATCATCTTCAGTCACCCCTACCTCACCTCCTTTGTTTTTTTGTTTTGTTTTCATGTTGAACCTCAGTGCTTTATTGTTCTTAAAAATATAATAAATTGAGTGAGCATCAACGTCAAAAAACAGATACTCGCAGCCGCCCTGCGCACGCGGTGCATGGCGCTTGGACGCTCCCCGCGCAGTTGTCTCTGCAGTCACCGCCATGTCCACGGCCATGAACTTCGGGACTAAGAGCTTCCCGCTGAGGCCCCCAGACAAGGGCAGCTTCCCGCTGGACCACTTCAGTGAATGTAAAGGCTTTAAAGAGAAATTCATGAAGTGTCTCCGTGACCATAATTTCGAAAATACTCTGTGCAGAAATGAATCAAAAAAATATTTAGAATGCAGAAAGGAGAGGCAACTCATTAGTTCACACAAGAACCCATGGAAAAACTGAGACTGGAGATTTGATAGGTGGTAAATTAGAAGCAAAAAATAAATCTTAATGGAAAGAAGACAGGGGGCTGTGGAAGAGCATCGAGGTGGTGGAACATGCTATCCGGCCCTGCACCGGAGGCCCACAGTGGACCCACGCGGCATTACTGGGGAACGGCAGCTTTCAGGTGCCTGGACATACTCGACAAAGCAAAGCAGCACTCCCTTCTGTGTCGCAGAGTCAGGGAGCTGGCTTGTCTTTTCAAACTCTCAGAATTATTTCCAAAAAGTATTATTCCTTTTAGATTCATGTTTTCCCTAAGAGGGTAACAAAGTTCACATGGGGTTTGTGATGAGGTAAGGCCCCAGGAATGTTCTATTAGTAAGTGGACACTGTTGGGTGTCTGTACAGTGGTAATTTTGTATTATAATACTCAGAATTGAGTATTGACTAACATGATAATGTGTTAAATTTCAAATTTAACAAATTTCAGACTGTTTATATAGATAGATACTGTCAGAAAATAACTTCCTTTTTGTTCTCATAAATATTCTGCCAGCTTATTTCCTTTTATAAATAGGAAGTGAAAAAATTCTGGCTTTCTATATATTTGACTTCTTGTAAGTTTCTGGTTAAGCATGAATACCTAGTATTTTTCTAATAAAAGGATCCTTTTCTGGTTTAAAAAAACCAAAAAACCAAAAACAAAACAGATACTCTTCTTCCATTACTTTTGTTTTATTGCTTATTTCCTTTCAGAGGACTATTTAGGAGATTGTCGTTTGTCCTATGACATGCATTCCCCCTGGGTAATAGCCAACAGATTTTAATAATAATAGCTGTCAATTATGGAGCACATATGTGTTGGGTGCTTGTCATAATTTATCTCTAATTCCCACTTCAGTTTTGTATTATTGTCCCCATTAAGTATGTAAGAAACGGAGGCTCAGAAAGGATCCATGACTTAAAGTCTTGTGTTAGTAAGCATTAAATTCTCATCCAGGTATGTCCAGCCTCCAAGTTCATCACACTTCATGGGCATTGTGATGGTTTGTTGATATACGTACCCCAGAAAAGTATGTTCTTAAAGTTAATCCATTCCTGTGAGTGTGGCCAACCTCATTCAGGGTGGGTCTTAATCCTCTTACTGGTGTTCTTTATAAAAGAATGTAAAGATAAAAGCCAGGGAAGTAAAAAGCTAGAAGCAATGAAACCTGGAAGAGAAGGGAGAGCCCAGCAGTTGCTGCCATGTGCCTTGCCATGTGACAGAGGAGTCCAGGATTGCCAACAGCTGGTTTTTTTTTTTTCTTTTTTTAAAAGCCGTTTTATTGAGATATATTCACATCCCATACAATCTATCCAAAGTGTACATTCAGTGGCTTTTAGTATAATCACAGGCTTGTGCATTCATCATCACAAAAACATTTTACAACAATTTCATTACTCCAAAAAGAAAAACTCCACATCCCTTAGCACTTACCTCTCAATCCTTCTATTCTTCCCTAGCCCTACATAACCATTAATTTAATTCCATCTTTATAAATTGATTTATATTTACATTTTATATAATTGGAATCCTACAATATGTATTACATTGTGTTGGTTTCTTTCCCTTAGCATAATGGGATATTTTTTTTTTACATGCTTTAACATCTTGTAACATTAATATACATTTGTTCAATTTCAAAGATAAACAGTCTTAAATAAGGAATATTACACATATTCATACTTCACATGAGGTTTTACTATGCTATACAGTTCCATGTTAGACTTTTAAGCTTTCCTTTTGGTAATCTACATGACCTTGGACTTTCCCTTTCAACCACTGTCCTATCCATATAATAGCACTGCTAGCTAGAAACATTGTGTTATTCTTTCACCTTTTCTGTTCATTCCTAAAGATTAACAGCTGGTCTTGAGGAAGAAAGTATCATTTTGATGATACCTTGATTTGGACATTTTCATGGCCTCAGAACTATAAGATTTTAAACTAATACATTGCCACTGTTGAAAACCAACCCATTTCCGTGATATTGCTTTCACAGCCTAGCAAACTAGAAGAGGCATTGAGTTTATCCAAAGGCCTAACAGATGGCAGGGGTCAGCCATAGTATTACAGCATAGGCAAAAGCTCCAAGTTGCCTTTGCCATTGGTTTTAAGCCGACAGTAGCATCACCTATTACAAGAACAGCATTTTAATATTTAGCCACTAGATGAATGAAATTAAATCAAAACCTTTTATGGTGTAAATTATTTTCTTAGTACCTGTTTTAGTTTGCCACAAGCTGCCATTAAAAAATTCTGGAAATGGGTTGGCTTTTATAATAGGAATTTATAAGGATAGAAGCTTATAGTTCCAAGGCTGTGAAAATGTCCAAATCAAGGCATCATCAAGAGATGCTTTCTCTCAGGTTTCAGTTGTGGGTGATCAGGCACATGGTGTCATCATCTAAAGAGTCTTTCTCTTAGAGCTCAGCTGTGGACAATCAAGCACATGCCAGGGTAAAATGGTCGGCCAATTTTCTCTCCCCTTTCCTCCAGGCCTGTGGCTGGTTCTGCTTTGGGCTGCTCTGTCTGTGGCTTCTCTCTGTCACTGCCACTTTTTCTGTCTTTCTGTGGCTGTAGGCGATCCTGGAGTCTTCCTGCACTTGGCAGGGTACAATGTCCACTCTCTTTCTCTGCCCTTTCTCCCATTTATATAGGACTTCAGTAAAAGGATTAGTACCCACCCTGGGTCCCACAGTCTAATCAAAGGCCCTTAACTGAAGTGATCTTATCAAAAGGTCCCTTAATTGAATCTAACCAAAAGGTCCCACATAAATTGGTCCACATGCACAGGAATGGGTTCGTTTAAGAACATAATTTTCTGGGGTCCACAAAAGGCTTAAACCAGGACAGCACCAAAGCAAACTTAGGTTTTATACACAGGTGGGTATGTGTATAAAATGTAGTTCCAGCTTTCAAGGAGTGACTTTAATTGGAAAGAAAAGACAGGAGTGCTTGCTATGCACCAACCATTTCAGTCTTCAGCACCCAAATCTGCAAAATGAAATTACATTAAATAATATCTAAGATAGGCATCCGCTCCAAAACTTTGTGATTCAATTTAAGTAAATCTAGAAAAGGGAAGCTTGGTCAGGGATTGTTTGCTGGTAAAATGTTCTACCTACAACAAATCCTAGAAAAGGAGGTAATCAAAGGAATAGGGAGGGTCAGAGTACAGCAAAGTAAGAGAGAAGCCTGTGCCACCCGCAAGGACAAGCTAGAGAAAAATGCAAAAGCTGAAACATGTGACCAAAAGGAAACAAGTTTGTCTGGAACAGAATGTGAGAGTGAGGGAGCCTAGGGGAGAGAGTTTGGAGGAGCTGATTGATGACTGTACAGCCTTCCAAAATTCCACAGTACTTTCAAAGGCCATGTGAAAGACATTTTGCAATTGGGAACAGACCAAGATATTTAGAAGTACATGTAGTTATGAATGAAGTTGGGGAGAGAAAAGCAAATTGACTAAACCAACAGACTCTATGTGCAAGTAAAATTCAGGCACAATGTAGACTATAATAAACATAGCAGCATAGGGGCCAAGGGCTTGTGGTGAGGGTCATAAAGTAGAGAAAAGTGGAAGTAAATTTCAAAGGGAAAATGGTGATCTGTCTTTCCTATAAAACGTTTGAAATGGGAAAATATCCAATAAGAAAGTACTAATGTAAAATGACAACAAACAACAATAACAATAAAAAAATCTCATTCTTAATGGAGGAAAGGGGCTAGAGACAAATCCTTTGCTATCAAGTGGTCAGTAACAAAAATTATTTCATGGAAGTAATACTAATAGTTACCAATTGAGCACCCATTAAGTGCTCATAACAAGCCATAGTGATAGTGGTGTTATTTTACAGATGAGAAAGCTGCATTTCAAAGAGATTTCATAGCATTCCCAAAAGTCACACTTGGTAATTTGCATAAGTTGAATTTTTTTTTTTTTAGGTACCAGGGAATGGGGAATGAACCCAGGAACTCATATGTAGGAAGCCAGTGCTCAACCACTGAGCCACATTGGCTTCCATTTTATTCATTTGTTTTGCTTGTGTTTTTTGTTTGTTTGTTTGTTTGTTTTCCAGGACCGGGAACTCATATGTAGGAAGCCGGTGCTCAACCACTGAGCCACATTGGCTTCCATTTTATTCGTTTGTTTTGCTTGTGTTTTATGTTTGTTTGTTTGTTTGTTTGTTTTCCAGGAGGTACTGGGAACCAAACCTGGGACCTTCCTGTGGACTCAAACGCTTGAGCCACATCTGCATCCACATCTGCGTGACTCCAAAGCATGTCTACATAAATGCTGGATCCACAGTAAATATTGACTCAAATAGAGGGGCTCCTGAGGGTTCTGGAGATATCCAGACACTATCGACAGGACTGACAGCTCAGGAGTTTGGTGCTCTGCCAGTGGGCACTACTTTGGAATTTATGCTCCCCGGAGTGACAGAGTCAGACTCAGTTGTGGTTTCCCTACACATGGCTCTTCTGCCCCTTATGCTTGAACCTATAGTCAGTACTAGAGTTGATAGGCTTAGGTCCAAGAGACTTAAATCTTTGGGCTGCCCATGTGCCAGTCGGGCCTTGAATCTCAAAAGAGTTGCAACACCTACTCTCCAGTTCATTGGACTCACCCAGGACAACTAACAAGGAGATGATGATGGATAATGACCATCCCACCGAACAGAGAGAGTCTGCAACTGCACGCAAGGTAGTCTCATTTTTCTGCCCCATGGGATCTAAGCCCCCTCTCAATTAGAGGTGGAGTGGGCATCATCATCCCAGAATCCTCAGGATTGGGGAATGAATGATGGACTAGAGTAGACTTCCTGTTATTCTACTATAGACATATTGTGATTCTAGCAATGGAAGAACTTTTATCATTGATGTGGAGGCAGTGGCCACTGGAGGTTCTGAGGGGAGGGAAAAGGGAAAAATAGCTGTAATATGGGGGCATTTTTGGGACATTGGAATTGTCCTGAATGATATTGCAATGACAAATACAGGCCATTATATATCTTGTCATAACTTACAAAATTGTGCGGGAGAGTTTAAACTATAATGTAAACAATAATCCACATTTAGTGGCAATGCTCCAAAATGTGTCCATTAATTGTAACAAACCACTGCACTAATGAAGGATGCTGTTAATGTGGCAAAATTTGAGAGGGGTAGTGGGTGGGGCATAAGGGAAGCTCCTACATTTTTAATATATCATTTATGTAATCTAAGTATCTTTAAAAAATTAAAATTAAATGAAAAAGGAAACTAGCAGCTAAATGGAAGTTTTAAAAATTGCATAGATAATTTTCAGCTGCATCACTTCCATTGAACAAGTCTGTATTTTTCAATGCTAAATAAAAACATGCTAATTTTGGAAAAAAAAATGCAATTTTTTAAAGGAAATATTATTTTCCCTTTTAAGTATTTCTTTAGGGAAAAATTGTACCTGACTATAATTAAAGAATGTCTCAAAAATTTAAAAGACACATCTTGAAAGCAAATGTAATTTATAATTAAATGCCCATGATAATACTTTAAATAATCTCTGCATTACTAGAGTGTCTTCGAAATAAGTCATCAAAGTGAAAATAAAGTAAGTTAGTATTCTGGAAACTATTATAACTTTAAGAGTTTTATTTAAACACTTTTCTTTTGAGGAAATTACCAACTTGGTTCTTTGAAAATATTTAAATTTCCTCCAGTTTCAAGTTATCAACAGTTCTAGAATTATACATCTAAAGAAATTCTTTTAGTTCTTTTTCATGCTTCCTGTAGTTTAGACAGCTTTTGTCAAAGTTTCTGAACAGTTTCCACTAAGCTTTTGTGAAGTTTCTGAACAGTTTAACACAGCACTCTTGGTTTTAGAGTGTGTAAGGGAGAAGATAGCAGCTATAAAGTTAAGGGTTTATATCAAATCTTTATGTAGCAGAATATGCTCATCTCACTATCAATTTATGTGAATAGTGGAAGAATGGGTTTCAACAAAAAGGTAGTATCAGTTTGGTTTCATTTAACCAGCATTCAATGAGTAACCCAAAGGATGCCAAGTTCTGTGGATGATGCTGGGAATAAAACAATGCTACCCTTACTCATGGGAGACATTAAGTTCAATAGTGAGATATTTAAAGAAATATATCATTTTATTGTATAGCATTTGGTGAATGTAACCCTAAATGTATTTTCATAGTTTTCTGGGAGGTACTTAGCTCTTTAAGAAGGAGGGAAGCTTCTTGAGGAAGACGTCTGAACTTAGCCTTGAAAGTAAGAGTTCTAGGAGCAAAAGCCTGCTGCTAGATCACAGGAAGAATTGAAAAGAAACTTATCTGGTCAGGTCAGATGCAATCAACAAAATTACAGACAAAATGTTGGCTAATGTTCATAGTGCTGGAAAAATTAACATATCCAGGAATCATGTTTCTTTTTCGCTTACTAGTTCCTGGTCCAATCTTTCATGGAATGTCTCTTTCTTGAACACAGCTGTTGGCAAACATGACCATCACCTAGGAGAGTGCTGAGCGCTCAGGAGTTTGGTTGATTGAGGAAGGGATGTTATTTTATAGACATCTAATATATGAGATAGAAATATGAACGTGATAGTTATATAAGACACCCATTTGCCTGAAGCAGAAATTCTTTCTCTCTCATACCATCAACTTTGGGAAGAGAAGCCAGTCTCTCAGACAGGATGAAGAGGCTCTCTTGAGATCTGTGTGGATATGTAACTCGTCATTGTTTCAACTATCTAGACCTACTTAGTTTTGTTCCACAAGGCTATGTCATTCCAATTTCTTGCATGAAATATGGCTGCCATATAATGCCTGTGTAAGCCAGGGGGGTCATGGGGGCACAGCCTACATGTGAGGTGCCCTAGGGAAGTCCAGTGGGATAGGTGACTTGATGTTAGTGCTAAAGAAATATCCCCCTCCTCATTGCTCCCCACTGCCTTTCCTATTACCTGACAAATGGTCATGCAGATAAATAGATGGTGCCTCAGAAACAGCACAACCTGCCATGTTTGGTGTCACTTGGATGCTGACACTAAATCCCCTAAGGTTTGCATTCATATCTTGCAGTAGAAAATTCACCATCCTTTGTTCATTAGCCCCTCTGCATCTTGATATCTTCTTAGATGAAAATATCTTATAATTAAATAATGTTTTGCAGTTCATAAACCACTTCCATGTAATTTACTTTATTTAGATACTTTGGAGAATTCTTTGTTCTAGATAATTATTAGTTCCAGTTTACAGATCAAGAAAACAAGATTAGGAGGATGATAAATAAGATTTATTGATGCCTGCCAGTCTTCAAAAACCCTTTGAAATAGAGGCCATTATCTCTACTTCACAAGTGAGGAAAGTTAAAGTTTAAATAACATGCTTAAAGTCATAAAGTTAGTGGATGATGAATCTGGCACTTAAAATCAACTTTGACACTTGGAGTAATTATCAGCATGGATAATGATCAGAATCACACGTGGAGCCTTATCAAAATACACATATCTAGCCTATGTCCCAGATATTCTAAGGACTATATTTAATTCACCATAGGTGAATTTTAAAAGCTGCCATAATTTATTCTGCTGTGTAATCTTGGTTAAGACCCATTGCTTCTTTATTATTATCTTCTCAAATTACACTTTTTGATCATCAAGAATCAGTAATTATCTTTTTGAAATGACTTCTTAATTTGACTACTTAAGCATCTTACATGGATTATGATCATCAATTGGCCATTAATAATTATGAAACATGACTAAGAGCTTTCTAGTGTTTTATTATTCT
The DNA here is from genome assembly GCA_029593785.1 of Cabassous unicinctus. Taxonomy (NCBI): domain Eukaryota; kingdom Metazoa; phylum Chordata; class Mammalia; order Cingulata; family Chlamyphoridae; genus Cabassous; species Cabassous unicinctus. The sequence goes on along the minus strand of JAQZBX010018353.1, from coordinate 19,444 downwards.
ATTATGACATCAATAAATTTTTATATTGTGATTACTTAAACTCTCTTAAGAAGATAAAAGTTATAATAATTAAGAAAATATTGATGCAGAAATAAACACATAGTTATTTAAAAGCATAAAAGAGCCCAGAAACAGAGTCTCATTTTTATTAAATGAGTATATACTTGGGTATATAAAACGAGCATCATATTTGCTATTAATGTTATCATTGCTATTATTATTTTATCATTATTATAATTGACAGAGATTACTCTGCAGAACAATGGTTGTGGATGGTCTTTTCAATATAGTTACAAGTATGAAAAATGGTACCCACAATAAAAATAAAAAAAAGAAATTGTACCCTTACCTCAAACCATACAAAAAAAATTACAGCTCCAGGTAGATTATAGACTTAGATTTTAAAGATAGCACTGTAAAACTTTTTGAAGATACTATAAGAGATCGTCTTCATGACCTTGGGATAGGAAAAGGTTTCTTAAATAAGACATAAAAAATAGTAAATTTGACTATATTAAAATAAGAACTGTTGTCTTTTGAAGACATTAAAATACTAAACATACAAGCCACAGAACAGAAGAAAATATTTGCAAATATATATAACCAAGAGCTGATATCCAGATTTTATAAAGAATACTAATAAATAAGAAGAAGGAAGAAAACCCAATAGAAAAATGGCTAAGTATCTGAGCAGGAATTTCACAAAAAAAGTAAGTTCATATTGTTGTTAAACATGTGAAAGGTGGTCAAACTCAGCAGTCAGCAAAAGACAAATTAAAACTATAAGACATCATTACATACCCATAAAAGTGACAAAAACAATAATAATATAAATCTCATACTTTGTTAATATGAGGGTAAATTGGTATAAACTCATTGATAAACAGTTTGGCTTTACCTAATAAAGTCCTAGTAACAAAACCATAAAATTTCCTGCCTATGTGGACTGGGATACATGATAATGTAAAATAATGTCTATAGCAAGTAGACATGTCTAGAAATAATTTAAATGCCCAAAGACAGTGGAATGGATATGTAATCATGGTCTATTCATAGACTGGAATATTTTATAGCAATAAAAATAAACCCTGGCTCTACTCTAACATCTTCCACAGATAATATTGTATAAATGAAACCAGACATATAATAATACATTTTGCATAATTCCACTTATAAGAAATTCATAAAAGATAAAATTAAACTACATTTTTAGGGATGCATACACAATTGGGAAAACTATAGAGAAAAGTGATTGATATAAAAGCCAAGGAATAGTTGCCATGAGAAGAAAAGAGTGGGATCTGGATGGGCGAGACACACAGTGGGATGGAAGGCTCTAGGAGTATAGCGATATTTTATCTCTCATTCTGGGTGTTCTCTTTATGAATTACTCATTATGTTCGTCAATTATGTTTTTTGTATCTTCTATATGTATGTTATATTTAGAAAAAATTTAAATGCTTAAAAAAGGCTGCTTAAGCAGGAAACTCCACATGAAGTATTTATTACCATCAAATTTAAGTATATTAAAATTTTGAGGTTAGCAATTGAAAGGCTAAATCATATATTTGATTTGCTGCTGAAATGATTCACGTATGTAGAGCTGTTAGTATCCATGCAGTGTGTTATTTTTCTTATTGTCATCTGGTGGGAAGAGGTTGGTGATTCTGGGGCGACTCTTTTCAGGAACAAAACATCTCATAAAACAGTCTCTAGAAATCAGAGAATAATACAGTTTTGATGTTGGTGAAACCAACAATGCAAGCAAGGCAAATGGTGAGTGAGTTTTTAATTAATCAGCATGTTTATTTTAGTATAAATTACACTCCCACCACTTCCTGAGTTCAAAGTCTATTATTAATATTTCTCTGAATATCATGTTTTTCTTTTGGAGACCCTTCTCCTTTCTTTCTTTACTGTCTTGGGTATTTAGGAATAGAATGTTATTTAGTTCTGGCTGATTCTCAGATAAATCTTTTCATGAGAAGAATCTGATTAAAGTATAATCAATGGATTCTTATTAAAATTAAAAAAAAATAAAACTATAGGCAGCATGGCAACAGGTTTGGTCATAAAACCTGGAACACACTATGTCAGAACTAAAACATATTTACACATTTAATGAGAACATTATGAATGAGCACATGGAAAATAGAGCTATCACAACAATGTAAATGGAAACCACCCCTTATCTATTTTGACACTTATAGAATCCTTCACCCTTCACCATCCAGGGAAATTGAAAAGAACTATGTAACAAATAGAGGTGTTCTTTCTAGCACCTCTAGATTTTTACCTTTCGTCAAAAGATATACTCTCTTTTTATTCTGATAAGTGGCTCATGGTCCTACCAAACCAAAACTGACCACTTTCCTGAAATGAAAGCAGTTTTTAACTCTTCTCCCATGTGCAATAATAATAGCTATCATCCATTTATCACTTGATATATGTCAAGTGCCTTACGTATATTATCTCCTTTAATCTGATGAAAATTTCAGAAAGTAAGTACTCTTATCCTCCCTGCCATACAAGGGAGAAACTGAGGCTCAGAGAGGCTGAGAATTTTGCACATCAAACTGGCACACTTGGAAGAGTTGGGATTCAACACTAGGAAGCTATTTCCAGAGGCCACATTTAAACCACTATCATCACATGAATTGACATATTCCTTTCCATTGGCTAAGGGTCCAGAGGGATCCCATAGAACTCCTGACACTTCTGGAAATGCTTTAACGGTAATCATGACAAAACACCTAACTGGCATCCTAAATAGCCTGAAGAAATTATAGCTTATTTTAGAAGCATGTAATTTTTCCCCAGAAACCTTACCCATACGGAGCCTGGTAAAGCTGAGAAATGATTAGAAACATTTCTGCAAAGACTGCATCAATGGGAAAACTTTTAATTATATAGCCAACTAAAAGCTTAAATTCTAGAATACAGGAATAAAAAATAGTGTAATAGTCCTTAATATTTTTGGGTGTCCACTAAGTACTAGTGCTATAGTAGATAATTTTTGTGTACTATCTCATTTATTCTTCACAAGAATTTAATGAGGCAAACTACCCTTATTAGCCTTGTCTTGAAGCTGATAATTATAGGCTTAGATTCAAATGCAAGAACTTGCTCATGGTCCCATAAGTAGCAAAGGTGAAACCAGAGTTCAAATGCAGAAGCATCTGACTCTAGAGCCTGCCCTCTCAAACTCTGCACTACCCTGTTCTCAGGTCTTAAACTTAGTAACCTTTGTCAGGGAAAGTTCAACATATTTGACTAATAGTTGGCTTTTTATATGACTTTATGATAATCTTCACTGATTTGGCTTGAAATGACTTTAATTTCCTAGATGGATAATTCCTTAAGGGTTAAACCCTTCAACTTCACTATAACTCTCTTTCTTAGCTGCATATGCAGTGAAATGAATAATGCTAGCTTAGTCTTTCTAGAGTGTAAAGATTGAATAGTCAAAGGGTGAAAGCAAGTTCTTGTTGACTGGGTGTTAGATATTAAATATAATGGACGGGGGATTACAGACAACACAAATTATTCCACTGAAACATGGGCACTACATTTGTAATAGTTCTGATTGTCCTCAACTATAGTCCCTATTTGTTTAAGGAAACAGAGAGTGATGTAAAAACAATACAAAACAAAACACTCCTGTTGGAGGATAGATGAAAACGAGTACCATTAACCATGTTGGAAGGCTGCAAATATTACAGAGACATTGTAGGTCTGGTTCTGCCTAAGCTCAGCAGTTTATATTAAAACTCATTTCTTCAATACAGTATTTTCTGTATTTTGTTTTTAATGAGAAATTTAAGAAGCATTACCAGAGCTGTGGGAACAATTTCACACTTTAAGCAAGTGCTTGGGGGAAACATCAAGCCATGTATTTGAAAAGTAGACATAAAAAAGAAACCACTTTTCCTGGCATTTTTACAAAACTTGGTCATAATAAAATGAAATTTTAGGAAATAAAATATAGTTCAAAATCAGTGCAAAAGAAAGAAAATGCTCATCAAAAATTGCTTCATAGATTTGTGGATTAAATTATTCCTGCAAATAAAAGCAATGAAATCTTATATTACCAAAACAGTAAGCCAAGTTTCAGCAAGAACTGCTGTTGTTTTTATTTCCATTCTCCTCTTTACTTCCTGCTCAAACTCACTGCACAAGAAAAATGTAAGAAAATTAAGAATTATTTACAGATGGCTATACAATTAGGATAGCAGAAAATTAAATGGTTTGTTCTGGAAGGATTTGGATTACCCACTATTGGGGATATTGAAACAGAGAGTAGACAACCACTGGCCAGGATATTGTAAGATATTGAAGAGTAGGTCATAATTCCAGTCTTTTCTCAAGTCTGAAGATCTATGATTGTGATGTTCATTTGTGCTCATCACTTACGTTCACCTGTCATAAGGTCATTCTACCTTCTCTTGAATTCTCTCTTTAAGGGTAGGGTTCCCTCTCAGGCTTTTCTTACCTGGCTGGAAATCATACCTCTGGATCCAGGATCACCCTGGCCAGAAGGCAGTTTGTTTGTTTGTTTGTTTTATTTAAATTTTAGGAGGTACCAGGGATTGAACCTGGGACCTCGTACATGTGAAGCAGGCACTCAACCACTGAGCTACACCCACTCTGCCAGAAAGCAGTTTAAAATGGGGCAGAGAATAAAACTGTATCTGATTGTTCTTAGAATTCTGTCCAGATTTCATCTGCTATGCTCCTTCCTCAGTCTTAATCCACTTATCTACTTATAACATAAACTAGTGAGGGATGGGTTGGGATTCAAGCCAAGGTCTGACTCAAAATGTCATGTGCTTATTGTACCACGCGTCATCAGTTATCCTAGGTTTTTGGCGACTGAGCAGTGGAATTTCAATTTGCTGCTGCCTGTGTCCTGACACAACTTGCAACCTGGCAAAGGCTGCTTAGCCTGGAGTGTGCAAAGGTTAGGGACGAGGCCTAGCCAGAGAGCCATAACTGAAAAGATGCTCTGGCCCAGATCCATGCTATCATAGATTCTTTGAACCCATCAACTATATCCTTTCAAAGAAATGGAACTATGCTTCTGTTGATAACATCCTAGGGATGCCAGGGAACATGGCTGCTGGGATTAAATTTGTATGCCCCAGCTGAATTGGAAAATCACAAAATTAATGAATTAAAAGTAGAAAATAGCTTAGATGTACTTAAATTTATAATTTACATTTTTAGAGATGGAAAAAGGGGGGCTCAGCAAAGTCTAAGTAACACATACTAGCTGTTGCTACCGTTGGAATTAAAGCTCCACTGTGCTCATTTTCTACAACATAGTCCTTCCATAAGATGCCATAGTGGGAGCTTAGCATCAGTAACACTATCTATCTGGGGGAGGGAACCCAGGTATTGCTTTTTCTATCAGAGTTAGAGACCAACAATAACAATAAAATAAGCTTGAAAGACTGGTCACGAGATCAGGGTGTACAGGGAAAATACTCAAAACAAATGCTAAAGCAGACAAGATAAAAAAGAAGTTAAAGCGGTTTGGAAATGGTTGGAGGTTATGGCGGTGCAACAATGGGAGTGTAATTAAGAGTGCTGAAATGTGAACGTGAACCTGGTTGAAAGGGGAAGTTTTTGGCCATCTGTGATGCCAGAAAGAAAGCTAGAGAATAAAATGGTGACTGTATAACTCAGTGAACTCTTGAGTGGCTAAGGATTGTGGTTAAGAATACAAGTATAAAAATGTTCTTTCAGGATCTATAACAAAGGTACGACACTAGTACAGGATATTGCTAGTGGGGTGATATATGGGGAAAAATGCACTTAAGAAACATACATATATGGGATATGAATGTATTTGTGTTGTTACAGGTATGTTTTCTCGATAGATAGAGGCCCACAGAGAAGCTAACAAAATATTAAATTTCCATCCTGGGGAAATCCTGCTACTTTCTTAAATAAAATGGCAAAAATCTCTGAAATATATAAGCTGTGCCTAACAAAAGAAAACAGGCTTACAGGCCAAGCTCTCAATCTTAATGCTTGTACTTATGAATCTTATTCCTATAAAAATGAAACTTAGCCTAATTATAATTAACCCCTAAGAGTTTCTAACTTGTTACTCAAATGTGGCCTCCCTCTAAGCCAAACTCACCAAATAAATACATTACTTTCCCCCCAACATGGGACATGGCTCCTGGGATGAGTCTCCCTGACACTGAAAGATTATTACTGAGTGCTAACCAATGATGCATTTGGGAAAAAGGCCTTGACCAAAAGGGGGAAACATTAAATAAAAAAGAGTTTTTATGGCTAAGAGATTTCAAAGTGAGTCGGGAGGTCATTCTGGAGGTTACGCTTATACAGGTCTCAGACAGATTTCACTAACTGCCACAGTAAACAAAGCCTCAAGCAAGAGTGCTCCTAAGGGCTCTAGGGACATCCAGACACCAGAGGCAAGATGCACAGCCTCATGAAATCAACAGCCCTTCAGCAGGCCCTATCTGCGACTGTATAATAATCTTTTTCTCTAATATAACATAGCTATACTCATTTATAATACCCCTACTCATGATTCTTCTATTCCTTTTATTTGAATCTATAGTTTTCAATATTCCCATTAAATATATCTCTCAGAGACTTAAATCTTTGGATTGTTCATATGCTGGTTGAGCCCTGAATCCCAGCATAGTTGTAGCCAGCTTCTTTCTACTCTCTAGTACTTGGGGTTTGCCCTTGACAACCAATAAGATGATGATGATGGACAAGTCCCATCCCCGAAGACAAGGGGTACCTACAACTGCATTTAAGACAATTCCTTCCCTCTACCCCAAAATGTCTAAGTCCCCTCTCAGCCTGAAGCAATCAGAGTGGACATCACCCCAAATCCCTCAAGACTGAGGAATGAACAAACATAAGGGGAGAGTATAACTACAGACCAAAATAGTTTTGTTGTTATTGTATTTATTATCTTATGTCAAAAGGGAAGAATCTCGCAGCAAAGGGAGACAAGCAGACACAGAAAAATGCACAGCAAATGGACACAGCGAGCACAGGCAGCAAGGAGGGGATAAATAAAAATAAATCTTTTTTTTAAAAAAAAGGGAAGAACCTGTAACATTAATATAAAGATAGTGGTTGCCAAGGGTTCAGAAGGGAAGGGAAGGGATGACTAGTAGAACACAGGGCATATTTATGGCAGTTAAATTATTCTGTATGATACTGCAATGACAGACAAATGACGTTATACATTTCTCAAAACTTATAAAACTGTACAGCACAAAGTATAAACCATAATGTACAGTATAGACTTTGGTTAGTAGCAATGCTTCAATACTTATTCATCACTTGTAACAAATATACCATGCTGATGTAAGATGTTAATGATAGGGGAAAGTATGTGTGTGGGTGTGTGTATATGGTGGGCTATGTGAGAATTCCCTATACTTTTGGCATAATTTTTCTGTAAATATAAATCTAAAACTTCTCTAAAAATAAAGTTTATTATTACAAAACAAGCAGATAAAGGAACAGAAAACTGTAGATTTCGAGGAAATAGAATTGGAAACCTGTTCTGACTTCAGTAGGAACATTCTCAGTACTAATGCTGTCATTTTTTTTTAATGTTTTTATGGACTTCTCAAATACTTCTTTGCTTTGTTGCAACTTTACCTATAAAAATAGGATAAAATCTAGCTGTTGTACAAATGAGTATATGCTTTAGCTAATGCTGAAAATATCTTCTAAACAGTGCTAAATGTGGGAACAAGAGCATGAAGTAAGCCATTATTCAAGAACAGACTTTATACTGTTAAAATTTCAGCCAAGTGTGAAAATTCCAGCCAAAAAGCTTAGGTGGGAAACCATCTTAATTATAAAGAATTGGAAGTTTCTAAGGTTTAAAATGAACTGTTATAACAGAACTATACATACATTGCACCGATGTCAAATTTCTATTTTGATAATATGTTATAATTATGTAAGATGTTACCATTAGGGGAAACTGGATGAAGGGCAATTTCTTGTGAATCTATAATTATTTCTAAAAAATTTAAACCCCCCCTCGAGGAAATTAGCTAAGAAAAAGTAATGCATACTTATTACACATTAATTCATAACCTTTTAGTATCATGATCAATTGTTATTTTGTTTGTGGACAGTTGATTACTTGTTTTTGCCATTATGTGTTTATTTTTCAGTAAAGCATTATCAGGAAGCCAAGGTAGACTTGTTTCCAATATAAGCATCACAAAAAAATTTACTAAATGCTGAATATATATTTTTTCCCACTATTTCAGGCCGTTATTCATACCATTTAGGTATGTCAGCCTCATATTGATTCATGTTTTATTCGGCTGATAGTCTTCATTAAAAAAAAAAAAAGTACGTTAGTTTCACGTACTAAAACCTCCTCTGCATCTGTTGGTTCATTTAAAGATTATAAATGTTGATAGAATCCTTTTTCATGCTATACATTGTGACTAAAGGTTTACTATTATATGTGAAGGCAAACAGTCCAATTTAAGACATTTTAGATTTTATTAAATCTACCCCATATGGGTCATGATTCCTATGTCAATTTCACAAAATTCACTTATTTAAGGACTAATGGAATGCTGGAGTTGGAAGAGACCATAAAATCATCGAATCCACACATCACACTTTATAGATGATATCCTGAAGATCTTAGGAAGATTAAATGACTTGCCTTTCAGGGCCATCAGTTATAGCTGAAATACCTGAAACATTTTTATTGCTGTAAGCAATTTGTAAATGGGTTTTGTTTGTCTGAGTTAAAAACTCAGGTCCACCACCTAGGAGCTATGTGACTTTTAGTAAGTTATTTACTCTCTGCCTCAGTTTCTTCATCTTTAACATAGAGACACTAATAGTGCAGTTGTTGAGGACTTGCTGAGGTGGTTTGATACTTTTAATACTAGATATTCTAGATTTTGGTTGAAGTAATTTTATACTTGTAATTCTAGATAGTCTTGAATTATCAACCTTCCACTTAAATGTCTTTTCTATTTTAAGAACATTTTTTATCATATAAGACATGCATTCATTCAAAATTAAATATGCATATTGCAAGATTAATTGCTATAGCAGATGTCACTGTTTGAGTACTTGACATCCATTCTTCTTCTCTCAGAAGAGACCAAAACACTCTCCCAGACTTGGAAGTAGAGAGGACTCTGCCAAACATTCTACTCTTTTCCCAGAAGTCAGGTAGACCAGAAGATCTTTTCAGAAGCAATCTTTCCCTTGCTTTGGAGTGGTTCATAGATTTTCACCAATATTATGTTGTTCTCTAAAAACTTCCATACCCAAGGCTGTTGTCCAACCTGGTGGGAGAGAGGAAATCCATACCAGCATTTTCCATCATGACCTCAGCAGGACTTGAGACTTAGCTCCCACTCTCCAGCTTTGTCTGTCTTCAGGCCCCAGCAGCTGTTACATTCAGATTGCAAGTTAACAGCTGGATGGGAGTTGGGAGTGATGGTCAGCAGAGTTATCTTAACATCATCTTCTTAGAATCCTCTACTTATGTTTTTTTAAAGAAGTAGTGGGGAATAAACCCAGAATCTCCTACATGGGAAGCAGGTGTTCAAACACTGAGGGAAGCAAGAGCTTAACCAGTTGAGCTATATCTGCTCTCTGCTTACTTTTTAAAAAGTCAGAAATGGAATTATCAATTATTTTACCTATTCTTCTTTTGTTTTTCTAGACCAGAGTTAATCATTAATCACTTAGGTGCTCAGAGATATATCAAATATATCTAAAGCTTGGCCAGTTTTCTTTCATAAATTATCGTGAAACTATGCATATTCTCCATTGCGGCTACCTTCTCTCCTTTACTACTTTAATAGAGCATTAGCCTTATAACAGTTTTCCTGATTCCTGTGTTCCAACCTTCAATTCTTTCTCCACACAAGAGGCTTCATGAGTTTTTACATACAAATTGAAGTATGCCTTTCTTCTGTTCCCCTTGCCTAGCATAAAATCCAAAATTCTTATCATGGACTCTAAAGCCCTAAATAATCTGGGTCCTGTTGTTTTTTTTTCACATCAATATCTGGTGCAACCTCCACCCCCCCACCCCTTCCAAATATGCCCTAACCACATGGGCTCTGTGATGGTTCATGTGTCAACTTTGGTAATTTATGGTCTCCAGTTTAGTCAAGCAACCACTGGCCTGATGAGGATATTTTGTGGATTTAAATCATTAGTTGATTGCATCAATGGTTGATTATAGCTATAATCAACAATGGAGATTGCCTTCAGCAATGAGAGATGTCTTACTGTATCAATGGAAGACCTTAAAGGGGAAGCTGATGATTTAAGCAGTCCAAAAGGAAGAAGTTCTCTTTTTCAGCCAGCCAGTGTCTTCCAGGAGAATTCATTGAAACCTTTATCAGAATTCTCAACTTGTGGCCTAACCTATAGAATTTGGACTTACCAATCCCCAATGTTGCAGGAGCCAATTCCTATACTAAATCTTTTAATATTGACATATATAACATATCTATCTATCTATCTATCTATCTATCTGTCTGTCTGTCTATCTACCTACCTACCTACCTATCTACCTATCTATCTATCTCCTATTGGCTCTGTTTTACTGTAGAAAGAACCCTGGCTAATACAGGTTCTCATTCAGTTTCCAGAATATTCCAAAGGTTCACATTTTCTCCTCTTAGGGTTTTTGTTCATTCTGTCCCTTCTGTCTGGAATGTTCTTCCCTAGGCTCTCCTTATGGTAGGTCCCCTCTCATCTTGTTGCTCTCAATTCGATGTCCTTTCCTTGGGGAGACCTTCCCTATTCATTCTAAATGGGTCTCCTTTCTGTTATTCTTTGACTAAGCTCTCTGTTCATTTCTTTTACATTTTGTAATTACTTATTTCTTTGATAATTTATTGCCTGTTTAGCTGTATCTTCTATGACACAAAGAACTGAGTATATTTTGCTAGTGACTTTATACCATGTACCAAATGTATAATTGGTATCATCAATAAAATATCATTATAATACATAAATGTGGGTGAAAAGATATACTAGACACATCCCCAAACTTCAAAGCATTGACTATGTTAAAGAGAGTTAAAACATGACTATACATGCAGTATAAATTAGTATAAGCCAAATACCATGTGAAAAGCAAACTAAATGCCATGAGAATATAGAGAGAGTTTGGGAAAATACAAGGGCAACAGTAAAGAGTAGATATGTGTGAATTGAGCTTTAAGTTCAATAAGCAGAGATAGAAAGGAAGGCATTACAAGCAAAAAAACAAACAAACAAACAAACTTTATATGTAACAGCATGGAGATGGAAAAATTCTATGATGTATTTCAAAGAAATACAGTAGGAAATAGGATTTATAGGGAGAGGATGCAAACTGTGATCAAATCATAAAGAGTTCTGAATAATGGTTTGAGGAGTTTGAGCTTTGCTCAGTAGTAAAGGGAAAACTATTAAAAATTTTAAGCTGGATAGTGTCATATTCAACAGGAAGTGTGAACTAAACCAGGAGAGATGGGGGAGGATAACATAGACCAGGGATGTTATAAAATTGGCATAAATTTGAACAGTGACACTGAAAATGGAAACCAGTGAATGGCTAGAGTTTCCAGTGTAGGTGCCTTGGAATGTTAAAGTCCATGAAAATATTTCCAGGGTAGTAGTCCCCTAAGCTGGATGCTAAACCAAATACAAACAACAGGTTGTCTTAAATAATGGGAATTTCCACTACAGATGCAAGAAAAAGAAGGTCCTCGGGTTTTCTGTCTGTCTGGTTGTGCAGTCAAGATTGGAGAGGGAAAAACAGGTGTAATATGGGGGCATTTTCAGGACTTGGCTATTGTCCTGAGTGACATTGCAATGACAGATACAGGCCATTATATATCTTGTCATAACTTAGAAAATTGCACAGGAAAGAGTGTAAACTATAATGTAAACTACAATCCGTGCTTAGTGGCAATGCTCCCAAATGTGTTCATCAATTGTAAAAAATATACCACACTAATGAAGGATGTTGTTAATGTGCGAAAATGTGGGAGGGGTAGGGAGCAGGGCATATGGGAATCCCCTATACTTTTTATGTAACATTTATGTAATCTAGGTATCTTTTAAAAAAAATAAAAAAGTATATTTAAAAAAAGATTGGGGGAATACAGGAAATTCTAAAAACATGATTAAGGAGAAATAATCTTTGCAACTCAGAAATAAACTTGTAAACAGCAAATAAAAAAATAAAAAAAAAGGGAATTTTTTGGCTCATGGTTTTGAGGCTAAGAGAAGTCCAAAATCGAGGCATCAGAAAAGTAATGCTTTCTTCCTAAAGACTGGTGTTCTGGGGCTACTGCCGGATATCCTTGTTCTTGGCTTTTCTGTCACATGGCAATGCATGTGGTAATTTCTTCTCCTTTCTCTTCCAGGTTCAGTTGACTCCAATTTCTTCTTCTGTGACTTTCTTTCTCAGTGTAACTTTTACTCTATTTATAAAGGACTCTGGATTAAAACCCAACCTGATTCAGTTGGACCCCACTTAACTGAAGTAACATCTTGAAGAGATTTTTTTTTACAGTGGGTCCACACCCACCAGAATGCAGAACAAGACCAAGAGCGTGCCCAAACTGGTATACACAATTCCATCCACCACAATATACATACATTTTATTGTACATGCATATTTTTCAGTGGTAAGAAACAATAGCTTTTCCCAGCATCTTAAATGAATCTCTAATCCTTTAATTTTAAGGAGTCTGGTTTATTTGACCCTATTTTTCTTTTCTGGGGCTATTTAGAAATGCTCATCTATGGCCTCAGTCTTTCCTAATTTGAATCATTTGCATAGAGCAGGATGTGCTACCACAATTAATTTACAGTTATGAAAGAGCATCCTTTGAACATAGCTCTAACATACATTATTTATATTCATTCTTTTCCATTCAGAAGAGAGTGTTTTTTTCCTCTTACTGATCTTAGCTTTTGAACCTAAGGCTACACATTCACATTCAGTAGATGAAATATATTCATAATCCTTCTTTATCTAATCTCCACTTGATTTTGTTTTTATATTTACAAATTTTATTCTAGACCTCTACATAAATGACCTTTTAAAGTGCATGTAAAAACAGTCCAAAACCCTACATCCAGATTACTTTTCTAATACTTAGATCAATGGGCCCAAGTAATTGGCTTATGAAGAATGAAGCAAAGTGCTACAAGATCCTTATCCTGAAGTCTTTATCTGTTGTAGATTTTCAAGAATTTTTTATTTTCCACTAAGGGGATTTCAGTCAGATCTTACCCTGCTTTTTTTAGGTTGAAACATATTTATTCAGCCACCGAAGGCATACTGTAGGAAGTGTGTTATTGTAGCCATACTCTGGTGTGCCATTCCTCATCTGAAGGACTGAAGCACTCATTTTTCTCAGCTGCTGGAAGTTGGCTACTGACAGCTCTCCACTGAGTCCCGCTCTGGGGCTTGCCGTGGCTGAAGAGAACTCTTCCAGTCATATTCTACCCTTAGTGCAAGGACTACACAGGCCAGATGGACATGCTTACCTCACCCCAGCCCCTCTCTTCCTTATCACTTTCTGGGTACCCAGGGCCTAGTAATCCCTGCCCAAACAGACTCAAGCTCATTTCCTTGGTAGAAAGTAGTATAATTATTGCATAAGTGTCTCTACATTTGTTAGAAAGGGCACAAAGTTCTCAATCACGCAAAGTAGTTAAGTTGCAACTTAGGGTCTGTAAAATAAAAGCAAGCTCATTTTTAGGAGACACGCATCTATTTATTGTCCTAAGAACAGTGAGAAACTTCTCCTAAGGTATGCTTAGAGAGGACATTACAGGTTGTAAGAAACAACTATACCAGCATCCTTACAATAAGTTCAGCAATGAGTTTCATATGATTGTTCCTACAATGTTTCTCAATGTAGAACATTGGCATAATGCCAAAGCATGAATAAACAAGGGCAGTTTTGCAAGTGTTTTTTCTTTTGGGATCCAGACAAATATCTCTTTGTTTGTCTGGTGGCAAGGATAAAATAAAGATTACCTACAGAAACCACTGGGGGAGCATATACTTCCAAAATAGTTCACAAATACAATTTTAAATGAAATTCTAAAGACTGCCTTTCATAAATGCCATTCAAATTAATGCAAATGTACCATGTAGACACAGGTCTGTAAAAAGCATAGGCAAATGTAAGTAGTGATCATTATGTCAGTCTGCAAATATCTGAAAAGAAATGAAATGAAATATTTGTTTTTATTTGAGTATTAACAGTAAGAGGGTAGATTTGCAAAGAAAGTTGTTAAGATAAATTATTTCTAAAAGTCCCTACATTCTTAAAACTCTTCAGAAGTCTAGCTCGTTTTCTCTCTTCTCATTCTTTTTCTTCCTAAGATTACTTCAAAAGCTTCCACATCTACTCTTAAACTTCTTCATTCATTATCCAAATATCAGGTAGAGTGATCATTTTAAAACATATATCTAATGTCAAATCCCTGACCAAAGCCCTCCAATTGCTCTGTAATAAATTCAAACTCTTTTACATGCCTATCATGCTTTATATAACTGGGCCCTTTCCTTCATCATTCCTTTCGTTATCCACTATCTCTTCCATTCCTATTGCTCAGACACACTAGAATCTTTCAGTTCTTTGGGTGCTACTTCCCATGGTAACCTCAGTTTCTAATGGGTAACAGTTAAAGTAATGAATCTCTACCTTGAGTTAAAAATGTCCGTTTCTTTTTTTATTTGCAAATTAGAAGTTTTAAGACAGTCCCTACCCCCAAACTAGACTAAAATAATTTGCTAATTATTAAGAAGGAGCTTTGAGAGATGTATAGACTTAGGAGACCCTTAATGGAATGCTTCAGGACCTAAAAGAATAAATGAAATTATAAATCACATAGTCCATCACCAGGTAGTACCTGGATACATGAAGGAGCAAGCCATTTAATAAACAAAAAATTCTATTATCAATTCTCTCCTCCACTGCTAGGTTCTGAAACTCTGAGTTTCTGTCCATTTATTGTGAAAAAACCAAGTAGTAACAAATGATGGAGGTAGAATTCCAGTGCTTGGCCAGAAAGAGTACTGAATTAAAATAAAACTTAAGTATCTCCAAAAGGTACAGTTTTCTTTTACTTTAGGTACCACCCAGTTTATAAATCTATAATTGAGCTCTGTATAGATGTGCTTTATGTCATATATATACAAATTAAGCATTTTCTGTTTTCTTCTTCTAGAACATTGTTATAGATTTTCCCCCTGAGGAAATGAGTTTTATATTTCTTCAAAACATCTTATCTTGGGATAATTGAATTTCACATGCAGTTATAAGAAATGCTGCAGAGATATTCATATACACTTTACCAAGATTTCTCCTATTGTATCATCTAGGACAGGGGTTCTTAACCAAGGGTCCATGAGCTTGAATTGAAATTCTAAAAAAACATTATTCTTGTGGGGATGTATTGGCGTGGGTATGATATATTAATTAAATAATACACAGTATAGTGTGGACTTAGTAAGGGGTCCATAGTTTTCACCTGACTGGCAAAGCGGTCCATGGAACAAAAGAGGTTAAGAACCCCTGATCTAGGATAACCATCGTACAATACCATAACCAGAAAATTGGCATTGAAACAATCCACCAACCTTAAATATTTCCCTAGTTCTACCTTCACTCATTTTTGTATTAAGTGTGTATTTATATTTACTTCTATACAATGTTCATGTGACCACCATCACAATTAAAGTACAGAACAGTTCCATTATGCAAGTTACCATGTGTTGCCATTTTATCACCACACCCACTTCCTTCTCAATCTCTCTTCTCCCATCCCCAACTTCTGACAAGCACTAATCTGTCCTTTATTTCTACAATATTTTCATTTATTTTTTAGCTCATGAATGTATAATTTCCCTAGCACCCTTTGTTTAAAAAACTGTCATTCCTCCACTAAATTGCTTTTGCACCTTTGTCAAAAATTAGTTGGACATATTTTTGTGGGTCCATTTCTGGGTTACTGTGGTGGTTTGAAGCTGTTTGTACTCTGGAAAAATATGTTCTTAAATATAACCCATTCCTGTGGGTGTGAACCCATTGTAAGTAGGACCCTTTGACCCTAGAAGCAAGAAGCTGAAATCAATGAAACCCAGAAGAGACCACCGGATCATGTGTCTTGCCATGTGACAGAGGAGCCAAGGATCACCAGCAGCTGGTCTTCAGGAAGACAGCATCACCTTGATGATGCCTTGATTTGGATATTTTCCTGGCCAAACTGTAAGCTAATAAAGTTCCCATTGTTTTGGTGACATGCAAAATTTTGGTAGTAATTTATATCCAGTGCTATTATCTGAGAAAGATTGGATACCAAAAAGGCTAATTATGGTATATTGTTTTGGCAATTTGAGTATATATTATGCTCAGAAAAGCACTGAGGGAGTGGAGGGGGCTCCCACATGGGAGGTCCCCGGTTCATTTTCCAGTGCCTCCTAAAAAGAAGAGAAGTACACAACAAACAGACACAGAGGTAGACAGCAAGCTCAAACAATGGGAGGGGGGGAGTGGGAGGATAAAAATTAATAAAATAAATCTTTAAAATAAATAAATAAATTTTAAAAAAGAAAAGCATTGAAAGATCAGCAAAAGAACATGGTTATTGGAACTGTCATTTCCCCATTTCATATGGCATTGGCCTTGTGAGAAGAATGGTGTCATCCAGCTTGCCTGCTTTCCCTTGACCTTAGGTAAAGAATAAACTATCTGTCTGGTAGCTGAGGTAAGATACCTTTAGGTTTTTTGTTTTGTCTTTGTCACTATACTGTGACCTCAAGGTTGGAGAGTAATTCAATGACTGTTGTTTTTGGTTTTTAATCACATTACAAGTATATTTTTTCCAATTTCTTTCCTTGATTCCTTTTAATCCTATTGGGGGATAAGTTTAGCATAGAGCCACACTTCCCAAAAACCTCCTCTGGTTTTTAGTAGATGACCCTATTTTTCCCACATCCAAACCCACCCTTGGCCATAGGTGGATGGACCAGAGAAGCAGGCTGACCTAATCTCTTCCCATTCTGTTCTCTCTCAGGAGTTTGGAATCTGAATTAGGACATGTTAGTCAGCCTGAGGTCATAGCAACCTGGTAGCTAAGGTTGTCGCTGTACAGAAGGCATCTTTAGTCAACACCCCTGGACTCCACTTACACCAATTTTCTGAGAGGCCAAAGATAATAATACTGAATTTGTATTTTGACAATGGAAAAATGCATTAGAGCATAGGCACCAAGAATATGTCTCAAAAGTATAAATATGCCTCTAAAGTAGAGGGGAAAATAATTCTTTGAATATATGAGCATGGATAAGGATAAATTATTTCTGGCAAAATACCCTAAGGATATATTTCCAAATCAAGAAGTGTGGGTAGTTTCCTGAGAGCAAAATGTACTATGTAGTGAGTTTTTTGTTTTTATGCTGTTTTCTCCAAAAGATGTACCTATTTTTTTCTGCATTGTATAGGAGGTTATGTTAAAAGATTGAAAAATGCCTTTAGTATCTCTTTATACTTTTGCCCTTCCATATCCTCCACATTGTACCTTGTCACTTTTATCTTTCATATCTATTTTTTCAGTAAAGTTCAATCAGAAATGAATCTATCAAATGCATATTGTACATGCATGTAGAAAAGAAAATGGTGTCATGTTAGGCTGGCTTGTTGCATTTTAATAGACATAATATTCAAAAGAGTGGGGCATATGGGAATCCCTATATTTTTTGTGTAACATTTATGTAATCTAAGCATTTTTAAAAAAACAAACTGTAATCTAATACATGAACAAAGCTTTGAAAAAGAATCTTGACTAATAAGAGGAAGGCACACAAGTATCTAGAAAGTCAAGTAAAAGAATCAGGTCATGCTTTATAGTGCAGAAGCTAAGCTGAGTATCGTGTAGCAGGGGTGCTACTCTTAAATTATCTTGTCACAGGTCTGATTTGTTTCCTTTAGCACAAGATACACAGACAGGAATTATTTCAGAGAAGTGGCCAGGATCCTATTTCTCTGTTTTTGACTTGGGACTTTTGTTTTGGCGTCTTTTATTTTTTAATTTCTTATTTTCAGAAATTTCCCTTCCTTCTGTCTGACCATAGGGAATTCGGACCACATTCTCTCCTGCACATGATGAGCTGACTTTCCAAGTTAATTTGCTCTGGTTTGGAATGCATTACAAGAAAGCCCAAAGGACAAATATCTCCCTCAGTTTCTTGCAATTCAAGCTTATCAATTGTATTTGAGTCTGGATTGTTTCGGTTTCCGGCTTTTATGATCTCTCCCCTTTGTCCCTCACAAAGTTGGTTTAGTGTGAGGCTGATTGCATCTGCATTGCTTGGAAAACTGGTTGTATATAGTGAACAATGTTACAGAGTTAAAATTTCTCCCAGCTGAATATACTTTAAAAAATACTGAATGTACTTACTTTTCCCTTAAAGCTGGAAAAAATCTCCCTTTCCCTAAACCAAATATAACATATTCACCTGTATCAAACCCTTTTTGAAATGAATACAGTTTCTACTGAGGTCATTTATCAACTTTCAATGCACTTTCTGAAGATATAGAAGGTGATATTAAGACTATTCTTTCAACCATTCTGGGGAAGTTCAGATCAGAATAATAAAAACTGCTATTCATTTAAATCGATAATATATAATGCTTATTGAACACTTTTTAATGTGCCAGGTTCTCTTTTAAGTGATTAATCTGTAATATTTTATTTAGTTTTTCTTATATTAGTTATTGGCACCACCAATTTCCAGAAAAGTGAGAATTAATAAATTCCTTTCTCCTCCTCAATATTAACTCTGAAATACTTTCATTTTCTACCGTAGTTGCCATGACCTTACTTGAAATTCTTGTCACTTCTTAATTAACTTTCTCTAATAGTTTCCAATCTAGCTTCCAAACAGCTGCCAGAGTGAATTTTCCAACATGCAAATACTATTGTGCTACTCATTTGCTTCACTTCTTTAGTAGCTCCTCGTTCCTTCTGTATTGAGTTTAAACTCCTTTGTGATTTGGACCCTGCCACACTTTTGTGCTAACCTCTCAAAATTCCAAATTCCTTCATTCTAGCAACACCAACCCACATTCAGTCTCTTAACAGACTAAATGTTTTTACACTTCTATGACTTTGTTCATGATCCCATGGTCCCTAATGCCTATGTAATTGTCTGGCTGACTTCTATATTTTCCCTCAGGACAGATCTATCATAAAAATGCCTCCTTTTAGAAGTGTTTTCTCATCATATCTCCACATCTGCCAAATAACTAATTAGTTTTTCTATGTGCTTTTATTTTACTTCCATTTTATTCTGTTTATATATGATGGAATTTAACATAGCTGTCTCTAACCTTTGGCTTATTTGTATATTTTC
>JAQZBX010018352.1:0-34712 GCA_029593785.1 Cabassous unicinctus | reverse complement strand
CAAGAAAGAGAGGGTTGGAGGAGAATATAGGAAGGAAGATTATTGGTAAAAATAACTAAAAAGATAAAAAGAGAAATAAAAACAACAGATGTCATATATAAACATAAAGAAAATATGGCTAATGTAAGAAATGCTTTGACAATAATAACATTGAATGTTAATCCATTAAACTCTCCAATTAAGAGAAACTGATTGGCAGAATGGATAAAGAAATATGACCCATCTGTATGCTATCTATAAGAAACTCACCTTGGACCTAGGGACACAAGGAGATTGAAAGTGAATGATTGGAAAAAAATTTTACATACAAACAATAACCAAGAAAGGGTGGGAGTAGCTGTAATAATATGGGACAATATAGACTTTAAATTCAAAGCTACCATAAGAGACAAAGAAGGACACTATATATTAATGAAAGGGGTATTCTATCAAGAAGAAAGAACAATCATAAACATTTATGTACCTAACCAGGGAGCTTCAAAATACATGAAGCAAATATTGGAAAAACTAAGTGGAGGAAGAGATGCTTCTACAATTATAGTGGTAGACTTTAATACATCATTATCACATTAGTCAGAACATCTCGGCAGAGGACCAATAAAAAAACAGACTTTGACTAATATGTCAGAAGATCTAGACCTAATATACATATACAGAACATTACACCTACAGCATGATATACATTCTTCTCAAGCACAACGGGTCATTGTCCAGGATATACCACATGCTAGGCTACAGAACAACACTAAATGAATTCAGAAATATTGAAGTTATACAAATTATTTTCTCTGCTCACACTGGAATGAAGCTGGAAATTATTAAGGGCCAAGAACCAGATTAGGCACAAAGATACGGAAGTTAAACAATCACTGGGTGAAGGAGGAATATGCAAAAGAAATCTGTAACTACCTTGAAACAAATGAAAATGACAATACAACATATCAGAACCAATGGGATGCAGCAAAAGCAGTGCTGAGAAGGAAATTATACCATAAATGTCTATATTAAAAAAGAAGAAAGAGTTAAAATCAAAGGCCTAACTTCACACCTGGAGGAATTAGAAAAAGAACAATAAACTAATCCCAAAATAAGTAGAAAGAAGGAAATATCAAAGAATAGAGCAGAGCTAAATGAAATTGAAGATACAAAAGCACTAGAAAATTTTAACAAAAGCAAAATTTGATTATTTGAGAAGATTAATAAAATTGACAAACTCTTAGGTAGCCAAAAAAAAAAAAAGAGAGAAGGTGCAAATACATCAAATATGAAATGAGGAAGGGGATATCACCACTGATCCCACAGCAATAAAGACTATCCTAAGAGGATACTTTGAAAAGTTGTATGCCAACCAGATGGATAACTTAGATGAAATGGACAAATTTCTAGAAACAAACAAGCAGCCTACATTGACAAAAGAGGAAATTGAAGAACTCAACAGAAATAATAAATAACAAGATTGAATTAGTCATCAAAAACCTCCCCCCAAAAAAGAGCCCAGGACCAGATGCCTTCACAGGTGAATTCTACCAAACATTCCAGAAAGAACTAAAACCAATTCTGCCTAAACTCTTCCAAAAAACAGAAGTGGAGGGAACATTGCCTAATTCATTCTATGATGCCAACATCACCTTAATACCAAAGCCAAATAAAGATGCCACAGGAAAGGAAAACTGCAGACCAATCTCCCTGATGAAACTGGATGCTAAAATCCTTAATCAAGTACTTGTTAATCTTATTCAATAACATATCAAATGAATTATCCACCATAACCAAGTTGGTTTCATCCTGGTATGCAAGGAGTTCAACATAAGAAAACCAATCAATGTAATACATCAAAGTAAGAGAGCAAAAGGAATAAATCACATGATCATCTCTATTGATGCAGAAAAAGCATTTGACAAAATAAAGCACCCTTTTCTTATAGAAACATTTCAAAAGATAGGCATAGAAGGAAAATTCCTCAATATGATAAAGGATATATAAGAAAAACCCACAGCTAACATCATGTTCAATGGTGAAATGCCAAAGGCTTTCCCTCTAAGATTTGGAACTGGAAAAAGATGCCTACTGCCACTGCTTTTGTTTAACATTGTGTTAGAAGTACTTGCTTAAGCATTTAGGCAAGAAAAAGAAATAAAATGCATCCAATTTGGAAAGGAAGGAAAAATTTCACTATTTGCAGATGACATGATCCTATACATAGAAAGCCCTGAGAAATCTACAACAAAGCTTCTAGAGCTGATAGATGAGTTCAGTAAAGTGGCAGGATATAAGATCAATACAAAAAATCAGCAGAATTTCTGTACACCAATAATGAGGAATCTGAGGATGTAATCAAGGAAAAAGTTCCATTTACAATAGCAACAAAAAGAATCAAATAACTAGGAATAAACTTAAGTAAGATGTAAATAACTTATATGCAAAAATCTACACAATATTGTTAAAGGAAATCAAAGAAGATCTAAATAAATGGAAGAATATTCCCTGTTCATGAATTGGAAGATTAAACGTCATTAAGATGTCTGTCCTACCCAAATTGATTTGCAGATTTAACACAACTCCAATGAAAATTACAAGAGCATTTTTTACTGAATTGGAAAATCTAACTACAAAATTTATTTGGAAGGGCAAGGGGCCACAAATAGCCGAAGATATATTGATAAAGAAAAACAAAATTAGAAGAACCACACTATTTGACTTTAAAACACACTACAAAGCTACAGTGGTCAAAACTGCAAAATATTGGCACAAGGATAGACATTATGACCAATGGAACTAAACTGAGAGTTCTGATATAGATCCCTGCATATACAGTCAAATGATACTTGACTAGGCCACCAAGCCCACTCAGTGGGGAGAGAATGGCCTCTTGAACCAATGGTGCTTGGAGAACTGGATATCCATATCAAAAAGAATGAGAGAGGACCACCATCTCACACCCTATATAAAAATTAACTCAAGATGGATTAAAGATCTAAATATCAGAGCCAAGCCTTTAAAGTTCCTAGAAGATAAAACACTTATGAGATCTTTCAGTAGGAAATGATTTCATAAACTTTACAACCAAAGTATGAGCAATGAAAAAAAAAAGTTAAATGTGACCTACTCAAAATTAAAAACTTACAATTTAAAGGAGTTTGTCAAGAAAGTGAAAAGGCAGCCTACTCAATCGGAGAAAATATTTGGTAAACATTTATCTGATAGGAGCCTAATATCCAGCATATTTAAATAATTCCTACATCTCAAAAATAAAAAGACAAGCAACCCATTTAAAAAATGGGCAAGAGATTTGAATAGACACTTCTTCAAAGAAGAAATACAAATGGCTGAAAAGCACATGAAAAGATGCTCAACATCACTAGTTATTAGGGAAATGTAAATCAAAATTACAATGAGATAACATCTTACACCCATTAGACTGGTGGTTGTTGGAGAGTATGTGGAAGAAAGGGAATGTTTATACACTGCTTGTGGGAATGTAGGATGGTAAAGCCATTGTGGAGGATAGTTTGGCAGTTCTTCAGGAAGCTAACTATAGAACTTCCATATGATCCAGCAATCTCACTGCTGGGTATATACCCAGAAGAATTGAAAGCAGGGACACAAACAGATATATGCACACCAATGTTCATAGCGACATTATTCATTATTGCCAAAAATTGGAAGTAAACCAAATGTCCATAAACAGATGAATGGTATATTCAAGCAATGGGCTATTACTCAGCTGTAAGAAGGAGTGCAGTATTAACACATGGGATAACATGTATAAATCTTGAAGATCTTATGTTGAGTGATGTAAGTCAGGCACTGAAGGACAAATATTACATGACCTCATTGATATGAATTAAGCAAATTGAGTAGACTCACAGAGCTAGAGTCTGGAAGATAGCTTTACAGGAGTAGAGGGAGTAGAGGGTGGTGAGCCAATGCTCATAAGTGCAAAATCTATGATAATTGGAAGGGTGTCGTTGGGCATGTCAGTGGTGCAGTGACATGGTTGGATTCAGTGGTGCTGGTCTGTGAAGTATAGTAGAGTGGGGAAGTTGAATTGAATTATCCATGGGACTGGGGGGAGGGTTGAGTAAAGGAGCAAATAACCTCTGAGGATTTGCAGACCTGTGGTTAAACCTATAAAGTTGGAAATGTTCTTTTGTCCAATATGGCAGGGGAGGGTTACTGGTGCAGGGTGTTAGGTGTGGGGGTGGTATAGGAGATAGGGTGCACCTGAGGCAGTCTTCTATGGAATATCTAAGTGTTCATTTTGTCATAATGTGTTATATCAGTAGGTGGAGACCCACACAATAAACAAGAAAATATTAAACTCCCAACCTGGAGATTCCTGCTATGTTCTCAACATGGGCCAATATGTCAAGCCCTTAATATTATTGTAAGTAACTATGAATGTTATTCTTCAAAAATTGAAACTTAGTGATTATCATAGGTTCTAAGGGGAAGGGAAGGGAAGAATAGATTAGATGGAACGTAGTGCATTTTTAGGGCATTAGAATTGTTCAGCATGATCTTGCAATAGCAGATATAGGGCACTTCAAATTTTATCAAAACCTGTAAAAGTGTATGATCCCAAATGTAAACCATAATGTAAACCATTGACCATGGTTAGTAACAATGCTTCAATATTTGTACATCAATTACAACAAATGTACCACCTGCATGTAAAGTGTTATTGATAAGGGAGAGGGGAAAAAGAGGAGTCTTGGGTATATTGGAATCACCTATATTCTCTATGTGACTTTTCTGTATCCTAAAGCTCCTTTGAAGAAAAAATGAAAAAAAAAATAAGATACTGGGGGAATATATGGAAGAAAATGTCACTGTATATACAGGACAACAGATCTTATAGTGATGAAAGACACAATGTCTAAAATTTTTTATTATTTCAAATTTTTTTTTATTTTATGGGTTATTTTAAAAATTATCACTTCATTTGAAGTAATAAATTACTTCATTTATTATTAATTTTATTCAGTTGTTTTGTTGGCTTCATATTTGGAGAGGTTTTGGATCACAGAACAGTCACAGCAGTGGCAGGGGAGGCTCACTGGTGCAGGGTGTCAGTGATGTGGGGGCAAATGGGAAGGGGTTCACCTAGATCATGCTCGAAGATGTACGAATATGTTCAATTGCTCATGGGACATTGTTTCAGTGGTGGAGATCCACATAATAACCAAAAATATATTGAATTCCCATCCTGGGGAGTTCTGCTACATTCTCTAATACAACAGCAAGAATCCCCCAAGTGCAAGGGCAATGCTTAGTGAAGGAAGACAGACCATTATGCCAGGCCCTTGACACTGATGATTGTACTTATGAAACTTTTTTTGTGAAATTGAAACTTAGCCTAACATTACATACTTCCTAAGAGTTACCTCCTGAAAGCCTCCTTGTTGCTCAAATGCGGCCTCTTTCTAAGCCGAACTCAGCATATAAACACACTACCAAAAAGCAGATGTGGTTCAAGCGATTGAGCTTCCACCTATCACATGCAAGGCCTGGGTTCAGTTCCTAGTGCCTCTGGAGAAGACAAGCAAGACAATGAGCTTGGTGCAACAGGCTGGTGCGGCAGCTGACTCAACAAGATGATGCAACAAGGAGATACAAAGAGCAAACATAAAATGAGAGACACAACAAAGCAGGGAGCCGAGGTGGCTTAAGTGATTTAGTGCCTCTGTCCCACATGGGAGGTCCCAGGTTCGGCTCCCAGTGCGTCCTAAAGAGAAGATGAGGAAACACCGGGAATGGACACAGAGAGCAGACAGTGAGCACAAGCAATGAGGGGGAGGTATAAATAAATTAAAAAAATAAACACACTACCTTCCCTCTGGCATGGGACATGACTCCTGGGGATGAGCCTCCCTGGCACTGAGGGATTATTACCAGGCACCAACTAACAATGCATCTGGAAATAGAAAATACAAATGAGTTTTTATCACTAAGAGATTTCTAAGTGAGTTGGGAGGTCATTCCAGAGATTATGTTTATGAAAGTCTCTGCATGATCTCATTGACTGCCACAGTAAAGAGTGCTTCAAATAGCAGGGTTCCTGAGGGCTCTAGAGATATACAGAAACTATACACATGGCAGACAGCTCAGGAATTTGGCACCCTGTTAGTGGAACTTACTTTGGAATTTATGCTACCCAGTGTAACAGAGTTAGACTCATTTATAGATTCTCTACACATGGCTCTTCTGCCCCTTTTATTTGAACCCATAATTAGCACTATACTTAATAAACATATGTCCCAGAGACTTAAATCTGTCCATGTGCCAGTTGAGCCCTGAATTTCACCAGAGTTGCAACACCTGCTCTCCATTCATTGGACTCATCGGGGTCAACTAACAAGGATATGATGATGGACAATTGCTCACCCCAAGGAACAGAGAGTCTGCAACTGCAAGCAAGATAGTTCCATCCATTTCCCCCTTGGGCTTTAAGCTCCCTCTTAGAAGCAGAGTGGGCATCACCATGCCCAAATCCTCAAGATTGGGGAATGAAGAATGGATTAAAGTAGACTTATTATTCTTATTCTATAGACTTATTATTATTCTAGCAATGGAAAACTCTTATCATTGATAAAGGCAGTGGCCACCAGTGGTTCTGAGGGATGGAAGAGGGAAGAATAGGTGTAATATGGGGGCATTTTCAGGACATTGGATTTGTCCTGCATGACATTGCAGTGACGGATACAGGCCATTGTATATTTTGTCATAACTTACAAAATTATGCAGGACAAAGGGTAAAGTATAATGTAAATAGTAACCCATGGTTAGGTGCAATGCTTCAGTATGGGTTCTTCAATTGTAACAAATGTATCACAATAATGAAGGATGTTGTTAAGAAAATTCAAAGTCCCTGAAATGGGAACATGCTTGCTTTATTGGTAAAATTGGGAAAGTGTGGGAGGGGGAGGGAGTGGGGCATATGGGAAACCCTTATATTTTTTATGTGACATTTATGTAATCTAAAGCTTCTTTAAAAAAAAATAATAATTATAAAAAAAGGTATGCCTTCTGGTCTACCTGTAAAATATATCTCAAATTTGATCATTTTTCATGACTCCCCAGTGACCACCAAGATCCTGTATCTCACCTGTATCATTTTATTAAGTTCCTAACTGGCCCTCATGCTTCATCCCTTCCCTCCTAGAATGTTTACAATAGTCAGAATAATTTTCTAAATAAGTAATATTGCCATTGCTCAACTCATTGGTTTCCCAATGCACTCAGAACATAAGTGAAAATCCTGCAGTGGCCTGCAAGACCCTGTGATCTGGACAACTCTTGCACTCTATCTCTCAAACTTCTTCTGCCCTTCTCCCTTGCCCACTAGGCTAGAGTCACTCTGGTTACATTACTATTTTACCAATAAAGCAAGCATGTTCCCACTTCAGGGACTTTGAATTTATTTCAGTCTCTGGCTGGAATGTTCTTAAACCATATATCTACATTTCTTATTCCTTCATTTATGTCACTAGTCTCCCTGAATAAAATAAAAATTTTCTTTAAATTCCCTTAACTCTGCCTTGATTTTCTCCATAGCAATTTTCAACAACCGACATCTTTATTTATTTATGTGTTCTCTTCACCATTACAGTGTCTTCTCCATGAGGTCAAGGACTTAATTTGTTCCCTTAAATAAGCAAATGTGTAAAAAGATACCTTAATATTAGGAAATTTAACAGTTCCATTTATCACAATAGATCAATGGATCAAAGGATGAAAAAACATATGGAAAGTTTAAAAGCGGAGTATTCAATAAAATCCAATTCATTATTATTGAAAAAGACTCTATAAATTAGGAATGAAGAATTCTTCCCTAATATAATCATCCCTTTTCATCATAATAAGAAAAATTTCAGAATACAAACTAATGTATTAAAAAGGATGCTAAAACAGAAGAAGCATCCACTTTAATATCAGAAACAATCTAAAGATGTCCTAAATTTAACATGTGCTTAAAAGTTATAGCCAATAGAGTAAAGATTAAGGAAAAAAAAAGAGGGCACACTATTTTCACATGATATGCTTGTTAATCTAGAAACATCCAAAAGAATTAATTGAATATATGTTAGCTATTTAAGGAAGGCATTTGGACACATCTCTATTTCTTTAATACCTTCTTTTTAAAAAAAAAAACAACAAAAAAAAAACAACAACAAAAAAAACAACCCTATGCCGATTAACTTTTTGTCACCATCATTCACCTAGATTACCTGTCAGGGTCACCAATGAAATCCACACTTCCAATGATCAGTTTTCAGTTCACAGGTTATTCAAATGATCAACAGAATTTGAGACAGTCAATCCATTCTCTCCTGAAATGCTCTTCACTTAGCTTCTTCTGTGTCACAAACTCATGACCCTCAACCTGCCTCAGTGGTTACTACAAGTAATAGTAATTTTATTAGACACAACTCTCCCTTCACCAACCTGTGATACATTTGGAAAAAGACCTTGACCAAAAGGGGGAAACATTAAATACAAAAGAGTTTTTATGGCTTAACTATTTCAAAATGAGTCAGAATGTCATTCTGGATGTTACAATTATGCATGTCTCAGGCAGATCTCACTAACGCTAACTGCCACTATAAAAAAAAAGCCTCAAATAAGGTGCTCCTGAGGGCTCTAGAGCCAGATGGACACAAATAAGTAAGGCACACAACACTTTGAAATCAGCACCCTGTAGGTGGGCCTTACCTTGGAATATATGACAACCTATTTCCCCAATGTAACAGAGTTAGACTCATTTACAATTTCCCTACATATGATTTTTCCACCCCTTTTATTTGCATCTATAATTAGCACTATACCTGTTAAATATATGTTTCAGAGACTTAAATCTTCAGTCTGTTCATTTACTGGCTGAGCCCTGAATATCAGAAGAGTTGTGGCCAACATCTACTCTCCAATTCATGGGTCTCTCCCAGGACAACTAACAAAATGATGATTATGGACAACTCCGATCTCAAAAAACAGAGTATCTACAACTGCAAGCAAAACAGTTCCTTCTATCTGCCCCGTAAGATCTAAGTCCGTTCTAAATATGAGGCAAAGCAGTCATCACATCCCTAAATCCTCAAGGTTGAGGAATGAACAAACATAAGGGGAGAATGCAATTGTGGACAATGTAAAGTTATTAATATTATAGTAATGGAAGAATATGTGACACTGATATAAAGATAGTGGTTATCAGAGTTTCTGAGGGGAGGAGGAGGGAAGAGTAGGTAGAACATAGAGCATTTTTAGGGCATTGGAATTAAATGTAAACCACAGTGCAAACTATAGACCTTGGTTAATAGCAATGCTTCAGTGTTTATTCATCAGTTGTAACAAATGTACTACACAAATGTAAGATGTTATTAATAGGGGAAGATGTGGGAGGGGGAGGGGGTGGAGTGTATGGGAATCTCGACTTTGGATGTAACTTTTCAGTAAATCTAAAACTTCTTTAAAAATAAAGTTTATTATATTAAAAAAACCAAATGGTACAAATGTGATGAAAAAACAGCAGGTATGTTTACATACCACTCTGTGGAGCATATTTTTATATTTAGATAAAATAACTATTCTTTTAAATTAATTTTCCCCATTATTGATTCCAAATATTTCATTGTATAGCATAAAGTCACTGTGGTCAATGTATTGTTTCATCAGTAAAATTTTGCAAATAGTTAAATAAAGCGTATATATTATATATCAATTTCACTGATGTTTTAAATAGAGAATAGAAAATAAGTTAATTCCAATAGTGAATTTTTTCTTCCAGGTGAGTCATTCTGTTGAAGCTAAAACGTCTGACATTACTGTGAATGCTATAAAAATTTCAGCCTTGAAGATGAAATTATTTGTTTATTGTAGTGATGATGCAAATATAAATAAATATTGCTGAAACATAATGACACGGTAAAACAATGTTCTTACTAACTTAAAAATCATGTGGAGCAAAAATTTATTTGAAATTTATTGTGGCACATTGATAATTCATAATGGTATGAAACAACTCTGACATTCTATTGTTGGAAATAAAGCTGAAGTTGTCTACATTTTTTTTTTTAATAAAGGAAATTAATTGGTTTACTTCAGTGAAAATCCAGAGGTATGGCAAATTTCAGGCATGAGTAAGTCAGGCCACTGTTCCATTTGTTCTCAGGCTGCCATGACTTATGTTAGGAAAATGGCAGAAACAACTTCAGACCTAATAGCCACATCCCAGACCAGCGAGAGAGAGAAAATGTCTCTCCGGATAGCTTCCAGAAGTTTCCTGCAAATATTGTGTCATCATTGTTTCCTGGGTCATGTGATAGTTTCCAAACAAATCCCTGTATCAGGATTTGATATTCTGATTGACTTAAGCCAGTTAGTATCCCCCTTAGAACTGAAAGCACATGTGCTTTGTGAAAAAGGGCTGGGTGCTCTTGAATCAAAGCACTTTTACTAAGAAAAAAGGGCATTAATGCTGAAGGGTGATGAAAATTGGTGATATATGTTGTAATTAGTTTAAAGTCACTGACCAAAAGCAAAGAATTTTATTTTATTACTATATCCAGGTGAAAATTGATTTATTGAGCTTGAACATCTCCTAATGAATATTGTTCATAAAATATCGAACAATTAACATTAGGCTTCCAAAAGATTAATTTCCTTGACAATGTTAGTTCTGGCAAGTAAAATATTAGAAATTGTTGTAACAAAAATAATGAAAGAAAAATACAAGACTACCACATAAATTTAAACTCTATCTGAAGTAATGTTCTTAATGATTTTTTCCTTGAAATAGATTTTTGATTCCATAAAAATACATGTGCTATTTAATCTTAAAAATGTGTATTGATACCTGGATATAATGTTTATTTTAAGTTTAAAATATTCTGTAAACTTAGTCAAAATATTCAACACCTGAATTAAACTTATCAGTGAACTGAAACTATATTTTATTTAACTTAAATATATATATTAATATAATCACTATTGCCTGACCATTATGATTATTCTTACTACAACCACCACCTGCATCAAAACTCTATCAATACTATTACTTCTACTACTACTATATTACTTCTAATACTACTATATTTTACCATTTTTCTACAACTGTTATGACTGTGGTGTTCACTAAGTGATTCATAATTTTTATTAGGTCTACACTGACTTTTTTCAAGCTTCTCAGACCTCATTATATATCCTTTCATGTGGCAAAGTTGTGCAGAAGAAAAAGAATGCTATAGTCTTTTGTCAATTACTCTTTTGGCAAGTTATATATTTTTTCTGAGCCTCAGTTTCTTCTTCTGTAAAATGTGACAATAATATGTATCTTTTAATTAGGTGATAAATAGTAGGATAATGCTTATGAAACTCCTAGATCTAGGAGCTGATATTGTATATAGTGTGTTTGGGGCTCAAAAATATTAATTCATTTCTTACTTATGAAGAGACTTCTATCTTATTGACTCTGTTCTTCATATGGCAAGTGTCCCATTTCTTTTATAATTCTATATACACACATTTGGACATATATGGGTCCATTATATTTTTCCTGAAGTACAAGGATCTGAACAATAACTGATGTGACATACATTCATCAAGAGTGGGACATTTTGCAACATTCAAAGTGATATTGAATTTAGCATTTACTCTTTTGTTGCATATTTTTTTTCAATAAGCATCACTTTTAATACTCTCCAGAAAAGTATACTGAAACATTATAGTGAAATTTTATCGGCTTTATGTCATTAGCCAGATGTCTATGTTTCTCTTCCAAGATTCCTAATTCCTTAATAATTTGCTGACAAGCAAGATAGTCTTTACTTTTTAGCAAAGTAAAGAGGCAATACATTAACACTGAATATACTTTCTGTCTGTACACTGAACTATTAAGATACACTTAACTAATTTGTACAGCTAAGCAATTTGATCAGAATGGTAGGTAGCTAAAATATAGTATACATTAATATGGTAGCCACTATTAATAGTCTGTTTCAAATATAAATTATCATGTGGTATATTTAATTCAATTATAAGAATCAAACTGTCTGGTACATTTCAACTTAGATTAAAAATGGTAAACGGCACAAATTATTAAAATGAACCATTCCCTAATTTCTTTTGGTGGTAGGAAGTTGATATCTCTCTGGACAGTTTTCAACACCAAAATATATTAGAAACTGCGAGTATATGTAGGTTCATGAATTTTTATTCCAGCACTGAAGTTAAAATAAAAATCTCTTTGTCCTGAAACTAGCATCAATGTACTCAATGAATACTCAAGAATTACTTTCTGATGGACTGAATGCAACATATGAAATAGTTGCTTTATTCAGAGGCAAATACAAGACATAACTTTTAACAGAATTGAATGAGCAGTTCATGCTAACAGGAATATGAAATTTCCTTTTGTAAATATAAATTGATTTTAAAATTCCAAAATTTTTGAATTTTTTCACTTAAATATTCTATTGAATTTTTAGTCAAGGATAGCTTTTCCTTCACCTGCTGTTCCACAATCTTATGAAACACAAAACTGTAAAACAGTACTGGTAGAAACTTGCTTGTAGTTAAAATAAAAATAAAACCTACTCTCCAGTTAATTGGACTTGCCCAGGACAACTAACAAGGAGATGATGATGGACAACGATCATCCCAAGAAACAGAGAGAGTCTGCAACTGCAAGCAAGATAGTCCCATCCATCAGCCCCATGGGATCTAAGCCGCCTCTCAATTAGAGGTGGAGTGGGCATCACCATCTCAGAATCCTCAGGATTGGGGAATGAACGATGGGCTAGAGTAGGCTTACTTGTATTCTACTCGAGACTTATTGTGATTCTAGCAATGGAAGAACTTATATCATTGATATGGAGGCAGTGGCCACTGGAGGTTCTGAGGGGAAGGAGAGGGAAAAACAGGTATAATACGGGGGCATTTTTGGGACATTGGAACTGTCCTGAATGACATTGCAATGATAGATACAGGCCATTATACATCCTGCCATAACTTAAAAATTTGTGTGGGAGAGAGTGTAAACTACAATGCAAACTATAATCTATGCTTAGTGGCAATGCTCCAAAATGTGTTCATCAATTGTAACAAATGTACCACACTAATGAAAGATATTGTTACTGTGGGAAAATGTGGGAAGGGTAGGGAGCGGGGGATATGGGAATCCCCTATATTTTTTAATGTAATATTTATGTAATATAAGTATCTTTAAAAAAATAAAAATAAAAATATATTAAAAAAAATATTGACAGTGCTAAATGATATTATGTTTACTTTTAAGCTATTCCAAATTAACATGTCAAATAAGTCAAATGCATACTTACTTCAAAAAATGCCGTCCTTCACTTTTTTTTAAATCTGGGTAGAACCAGTTTCTATATATATACAGTCTATGAATTTTCTTAATCTGGATAGACCCAGTTTCTATATATATATAGTCTATAAATTTTCTTAGTTCTGACACAAAGTGACTTTTCTGTACAATATTCTGCTTGGGAGAACCATCTGTTTACAATTAGAGATACAGATATTTTTCTAAGTGTCTGAGATAAATGTCTTTGTTAATTATTTTCTTCAAAGCCACATTTATACCATTTTATTTTAAAGGGGACCTTATAGAAAGACATGAATATTAATAATTTTTCTTCAAATATTGATAGACAATCTTCATAGTGGAATTTTGTAAGAAGATTTTTGACACAACCTAAATTAAAGTAGAATATACAAGGAACTTTTGTAAAACAGTAAATCAAACAGAAAAATGGAATAACTGTCTGAATATGCAATTCACTGAAGGAGAAAACTGAATGGCTAATAAGTATACAAAGAGATATGCAGTTCACTAGTAACAAAGCAATTGAAATTTAAAACAATGGTATTATATTAATCAAATTACCAAAATATGTTGAAAGTCCAATACCACCAAATTTTGGTGATATTTAGAAGCAATTACCCTCATAAACTTCTAGCAGTTATTAGTGTTGGTATAGTCATTTATTCAAAATATTTTGTGATATTTGGTTAAATTAAGTATGTTTACAGCCCATGACTAAGAAATTTTTCTTGTGTGTGCTCCCAGAAATGCTCTCTCTTAGGCCTGTGAAGGAATATTCATGGCAGTGTTTATGCAGCATTTTTTTTTATGTAATAAAGCATTGGATTAGAGGTAACCTAGGTCTTCCATAAATAAGGGCACTGATAAATACCATGAATAGGTACTATAGAATGCTATATAGAAAAATTATTCCTTAAAACATATAACATGATTCTTTATATGAAATGTCCCCCCAAAAAGAAAACATAGAGACAGAAAAGAGATTGATTGCCTAGTGCTGAGCTGGAAATAGGGTGATTGGGATGAGATTATTTTAGTTATGACAGAAATGTTCAAAAATTAGATTGAGGTGATGGTTATACAACTCCATATATACTAAAATTTATTGAATTATACTCTTAAAATCAGTGAAATTTATGGTATGTAAGTTATATTTCAATGAATCTGGTAAAATGTTTAATAATGATAAGAGAGAGAAGGAGATCTCATGTCAATAGGATTTATCTTTGATAAAGCAAATACATATGCCAAAATACTATGTATTTTTCAAGGAGTCATACAAATAAACATGTATACCAATCATTTTAAATCGATTCCTAAAAGGTGATGGAAAAATGAGAATTGAGGTTTGGCCCAATTGAACAGTACATGTCTAATGATAAAGAAGCTTTATATGCACAAATTATGATTGCCTTACACTGACAATGATGAACTCAACTCTTTAAAAAATTAATATAAAAAAACAACTATATAAAATATTTTTTTTGGAAAATCCATAGCTGACATCACACTTAGTGGTAAAATCATAAATGCTTTCTCCTGAAGATCAGGAAAAAGATCAATATGTTCAGTTTTCACTATTTCTAGTCAGCATTGTATTGAAAGTTCTAGTCAGGGTAATTTGGCAAGGAAAAGCCATAAAAGACATCTAGATTAGAAAACAAGTAAAACAATATTTTCAGATGGCATACTCTTGCATATAGAGAACCCTAGGGAATCCACTTAACACCTATTAGAATTAATAAATTAGTTCATCAAGTTTGCAGGATTCAAGATTAATATATACTAAGCAAATCTATTTCTATGCAGTTGCAATGAACAACCTGAAAATGAAATTGAGAAAACAATTCTATTTATAATAGCATAAAAAAGAATATAACATTGGAAAAAATCACAAAAGAAGTGCAAAATGTATACTCTGAAAATTACAAAGCATGCTAAAAGAAATTCAAGCAGATCTAAATAAATGAAAAAAATATCCCACAGTCATATAACAGAAGAGTTAATATTTCTAAGACGGCAATACTTGCCAAGATGATCTACAGATTTAACACAATCCCTATCAGTATACCAACTGAATTCTTCGTAGAAACTGGTACTCTGATTCCAAAATTCATATGGAATTACAAGAGACCCAGAATAGCCAAATAAATCTTGAAGAAGATGAACAAAGGAGGAGAACTCATACTTCCTGATTTTTAAAACTTACTACAAAGCAATGGTACTCAAGACAGTGCAGTCCTGGCATAAGGTTAGACATATAAATAAATGTAATAGAATTGAGAGTCCAGAAATAAAACCGTATGTCTATGGTCAGCTGATTTTCAACAAGAGCGCTGTGTCCATTCAATGGGAGAAAGAATAATGTTTTCTTAAGACTCTATAATAAAGAAAACAAATCAATTAAAAAACATTATTCTTAATATATTCTGGATGAAAATTCTTTATCTGAAATATTATATGCAGTATTTTTTCCCCCAATCTATGGCTTGTCTTTTCATTTTTAATGGTGTCTTTTAAAAAGTAAATGTTTTGT
The DNA here is from genome assembly GCA_029593785.1 of Cabassous unicinctus. Classification (NCBI taxonomy): domain Eukaryota; kingdom Metazoa; phylum Chordata; class Mammalia; order Cingulata; family Chlamyphoridae; genus Cabassous; species Cabassous unicinctus. Next base: position 18,831 of record JAQZBX010018352.1, on the reverse strand, counting down.
TATTTTTTTGAAGTCCAATTTATAAATGTCTTCTTTTATGGATCTTGCTTTTCTTGACAGGTTGGCCAAATACAGCCCACAAGCCAAATCTGGTTCAACAACTGTTTTTACACAGCCTGTAAGCTAAGAATGGTCTTAAAAGATGAACATTTACAACCTATTTGGTTAGAGGGAGCACTACCTTTGAATCCAAATTAAGTAAAATGTTATCTCCAAAAAATTAGATTCCATTTTTTCTCATTAGTATACCCATATTACAAAAAAAAAATTGTGCTTAACTATTATTAAATATTGAATTTCATCAAATTAGTGGAAATTAAAAAAAGAAAAAGAATAATGTTTTCAACAAATGGTGCTGGGACAGCTGGATAGCCACATACAAAGAAATGAACTTGATCCTGTACTTGAATTATTCTACTTTAATTTAGGTTGTGTCAAAAATCTTCTCACAAAGGAATGAACTTGAGTTAATAAAAAAACTAACTCAAAATGAATAAAAAAACAAAATGTAAGACTTAAAACTTACATATAAAACTTTTCGAAGAAAAATACAGGAGTAAATCTCCATGACATCATATCTGGCAAAAGGTTCTTAGCTAAGATACCAAAAACTATGAACAAGACATTTAAAAAATAGATAAAAATTGGACTTCATCAAAATTAAAAACTTTTGTACTTCAAAGCACACTATCATGAAAGTTAAAAGACAACCCACAGATTGGAAGAAAATATTTGCAAATTATTTATCTGAAAATGGGCTTGTCTTCAAAATATATCAAGGCCCAAGAAGACAATAATAAAAAGATAAATAACACAAAGTAGCAAATGACCTATAAACACATTTTTCCAAAGAAGATAAACAAATGGGCAATAAGAATATGAAAAGATGCTCCACATCATTAGTCATCAGGGAAATGCAAGTCAAACCAAAAAGAAATACTACTACATACCCACGGGGGTTGCTGGAATCAAAAAGTCAGATAATAACAAGTTTTGGAGACAACTGGAGAAATCAGAAACCTCATACAATGCTGGTGGGAATGTAAAATTATATAGCCACTTTGGAAAACATTGTGACAGTTTCTCAAATGATTAAACATAAAATTACCCTATGACTCAGCAATTCCAGCCCTAGGGATATACACAAGAATGATGAAAACTTGCTTATGCAAAACTGTGTACACAAATGTTTATAGCTGCATTATTCTTAATAGCCAAAAGGTGCAAACAACCAAATGTGCATCAACTGACAAGTGGAAAAACCAAATTTTATTCAATGAAATATTATTTGGCCTTAATCAGTAATGAAGTGCTGATACATGCTACAACATGGATGAACCTTGAAAATATTATGCTAAATGAAATAAGCCAGTCACAGAAGATCACATCTTATTTGAGTTCATTCATATGAAATATCCAGAAATGTGAAGTCTATGGAGAAAGAAAGGAGAATTGTGGTTGCTTAAGGCTGAGGGGATGGGGATGGGGTGTGAAATGGGGGAATAGTAGGGTGATAACTAAAGGGTTTAGAGGAGTTTCATTTTATGGGGAAGATTATGTTCTAAAATTGACTGTGGTGAAGGTTGCACCTATATATATAAATATATCATAATCCACTGTATAGTATACTTTAAATTGGTAATTTTATGGTATGTGAATCATTTCTTAAAAATGTTGTTAAAAAAGAAAGAAGGAAACAAAGCTTAAAAAGGTAATTTATGAGAATTTATAAGATAATAAAATTTAAGTAATATGAGACTTTTGAGAATTCAAAGAGATCTCTTGGTTATTATCCTTCCCAGAAAGGTAGGGAAGAGGTTATTAGCAATTGTTTTACACTCTAGATATCAGAGTAGCACAATGAAAAAGGAAACTAACCAGGTGGGATAGACAAGTCATCTTATGTGAAATCTTTACATTCTTCGTTTTTGTTATCATAATTTTCTTTAATAGTTATCAAAAACCAAAAATGACAAGCAAGTATTCAACTATTTAAATAATAAGTATTTCCATTTTAATCTCTCAGAAAATAGCCTTTAACCATGGAGCTCATAATGTCCACTCCTTTTGTAAAATATGTTTATGATAGGAAAATTGGTTTCCCCCTTAGGATATGTTTGGCATAGGAAATGAAATTTGTTTACATTATCTGTGAATAAACTCCTGGTATTATTCTACACTCTGTAAAGAAACTCATGACATTTAATCAGTAAAACTACCACTCTGTAAGCTGCATTAGTTATCCTCCTTCTTACTTTTTACCTTCAGAAAGCACCAGAATATTTGGCTTAGAATCTCTGTATAATTTTGTGAATAATAAAATAAGCTTCCAACAGACTCTGAGCCAAACACAATGCAAGCTCTCTTTCTTTGGCAATTACTGTCTTTTATTTTAAAAGGGAGCAGATATTAGGCAATATTAATTGATTGTATCATTTTTATTTGATTATATTCATCTTTAATTGTCTCTGGCAGTGTGTAGAGCAGAGATATTGTGAAATAAATACTTAAGCTTTATACTAGGTGACTGTTTCATTCTGCTAGGCTGCCGAAAAGCAGTATACCAGAAATAGGTTGGCATTCAAAATGGGGATTTATTGGCTGACAAGATTACAGCTCTGAGGCTGAGAAAAATGTCCAAATCAAGGCATCATCAGGCAATGCTTTCTTCTCAAAGACTGGTCACCAGCAATCCTGGACTCCTCTGTCACATGGCGAGGCATATGTCAGTGTCTGCTGGGCTCTCCCTTCTCCTTCAGGCTTCCTTGCCTCCAGTTTCCTGCTTCTGCCTTTCTCTAATTCTGTGCCTTTCTCTGTCTCTCTCTCCATATTCATCCCATTTATAAAGGACTCCAGTAAGAGGATTAAGACCCTTCTTGGATCATGCCTAAATTAAAGTAACTTAATCAAAAGGTCCCACCCACAATAGGTTCACACTCACAGGGATGGTCCAACTTTAAGAACATGATTTTCTGGGGTACAAACACTCTCAATCTATCACAGTGGTCACACATAAAAATCAAGTCTCTTTTCAAACTTCAAGTTTGCAATCTGTAAATAACTACATTATTACCAGTCTTGCTTTCTAAGCTTCTGAAAACATTTGGTAGCAAATGAGTTTATGTGATAAAGCACTGCAAATTAGAGATAAATTTAATGATCTTTCCCTAATTGGAAAAGTGCAAAAGGACAATATGGGCAAATTCTCTTTCCTGACAATTCCTTACGTGTCCTACACATAACAAGGGTTACTCTAATAAATTATAAGTAGAATTGCCCATGCTTATAACACTTATTATAATGCAGGGTATTTGGAAACTATGTATCTTGATTTCTCTTATAAATGAATTAAAAATCTTTGTATGTATAGATCCAAAAATGTGCTGGAATTCACAATAAAAAGCAAAGTTTGGGTCTTATTAAATCCTCTCTCATAAGCATTCAGGAAAGTAAAAAAAATGAAATTTACCTACAAAGAAATGATCTGACAGAAGTGTATTAATGATATTGTTCTGGGTCTTTTGGGAGATGCATGTTGAATTAGGGAAAAATAAATAAAACAAAACAAGGTAAAACATCTTATTCATGGAGAGCAAAATGATATGCAACTTTGTTCCTAAATCTTGATTTTATCTGAAACTGGAAAGGTTTTCTCCCCAATTTTTTCACTATAAAAAGACTAGAAAAACAAAAATTTCAAGTGCTATGCCAATTGAATTTTCCATTTTTATTAAAGTCATGAATATAAAGCAACATATAATTAGTTAAAATAATCCCTTTTATGTTATATATGAATTCTGTTGTGTATTATTTATGTCTCAATTTCATTCATACAATTGCGACCATTTTATTTTCAATTATGATAGCATCCCACATAGATTCAAATAATATTTCACTATTTAAAATTCTTGCTTAAATTACTTATAAATATAATTCCAAATGATAATAGTTTTATTTAATCAACCAATAATTTTTATTCCAGGTTTTTGCTCAGACAATACTTTGTCAAAATGTTAAAGATAAATATGAGTTTGTTATATTTATATAAGTTTAAAAGCTTTTGGCAACATGCATTTAAGGATTTTATTCTTGTATAATTCCCCCAAAAAATTAGATGGGAAGAGAAATACTTTTATATGTTTTTTTTAATAGTTAATGTTTATCAATTCAATGACTCCCCCCCACAAAAGTTTGTTTTTCTTAAATCAAAGTTTTCTTGTGTCTGATAGTAGTATAGCTTATTTTTCTAATTCTTCCTTTTCACACTCACTAAGGAAATTTGTAATAATTTTGGACTCCATGACATTTTGTCATGTAGTTACAGCTTGTCCTTTTACAAAAGAAAATTAGGAAACTGCTGAGTGTTACAGATATTAATGGCTGTTAGAAAAGTATAATAAAAGGCTCTCTTTCTAGAACATTGATAAGCTTTTATGTCATTATTCATGAATGACTAATGCATTCAAAGAAGAAGAGTGTTCATCTCCAAGGCTGGGATGATGGACAGTGGAGAGGGAGACAGTAGCTAAGAAAAAAACATTTGTCATATATGAGAATCTAATAACAGGGTTGCCTACGATGAGATATTTCAACTGCACCTAGAAAAAGAAACTTTTTAAAAATGTAAATTTATTATTCATGGCATCTCGAATCTCCAAGGACAAATATTCAGGACACCTCTGGATAAATGAGTAATTTTAAAGCATGTAATCCAAAAATCCAGAAAGTAATAGCATCTTAAATAATTCCATCAGAACTATACCTTTATTATTTCCATTTCCTACCAGATCCCATATACATTACTCAAGTTGTGGGCATTAAAAAGAATCATTAATGGGCCCTCTGCATTTGTTGGTGTCTTTTGACTATAGGCAATGGAAACAAGCACTAAGTTAATAAAGCATGAGTTTAGTAGAAGGATATGCAGCAGCTTTCAGAATCCCAGGAAAGACTGAAGATGAGAAAGAACAGGCTCAGAGAAGTTTCTGGGATCATGTTAGAAGGAATTAATGGTCAGTTTCATCAGGGTACAGCCATCAATAAGAATCAGCAACCAATATTTTTGTTTGAAATGTCTTTCAGTTCAAACTTCAGGTTCCTGGGAGAGACAACCAAGTGACCATCAGGAGGGAGAGGGTGCAGGACTTTATCTGTAAAGTCACATGAAAATGCTGTCAGGGTTAGTGTGGTGGTTTGGAGCTGTAAGCACCCCAGGAAAACATGTTCTTAAACTTAATCTATTTTGGTGGGTGTGAACCCATTGTAGGCGAGACTTTTGATGATGTTACTTCAGTTAAGGTGTGGCCCAGGACAGTAACCCTATTACTGGAGTCCTTTATAAACAGAGTGAAATTCAGACTGAGTGAAAGCCACAAGGTGTATCCAGAAGCTGGAATTCAACAGAACCCAGATAAGAACAGAGAGGCCAAGATAGACAGTCATGTTCTTTGCCATGTGACAGGCACCAAGGACCAAGGAATACTAGCAGCCAACTCTTAGAATGCCAATCTTGGGGGAAAAAAAACATTACTTTGATGATACCTTGATTTGGACTTTCTTTTAGCCTCAAAACTGCAACCTAATAAATTCCCATTGTTTATGCCAGCCCATTTCATGCTATTCCCTTGAGCAGCCAAGGAAACTAAAAGAGGTAGTTATCCAAGGGAATATTGAAATAATATTATCAAAACAAAACAAAGGAGATTGTATCTTGGGAAGATAAAATGAACAGCTGTGAGCTGTAGAAGTTCTCTAAGAACATCCCTCAGAGTTTTTGCAATGATTTTGAAAGCATGCCAACAATTTATATGCTATAAACTAAGTGTCTCACAGTGAAGTTGATTATAATCTAGCCCTTGTTAAAGAAGTCTGCACTGTCTTTAATCTAGTAGCAACTTAACACTATGTAGGAGTACATACTAACTCACTAACTGTAGAATTGAGTGTATGCTTTTTCAGGTTGAGGTGATTTATGTTGATCTATCAATACATTCTAGGTGCAAGCACATCATTGCTAAGGTAAGGCACAGATTAGTTGCTCAGAAAATTCTTGCTGAGTCTTTGCTGTTACTAGCTTGGCTTAAGGATACAGTCTATAGAAAGATTGTAGAATCAAGTAATTTTGTTCATTGGAAACTAAAATTGTAGTCCTGGCTTCTTTAGAATAATCCAAGTATTTGTATTAATGGTTAGAGAATCAAATTTGATTTCCGTTTTTTCACAGATTGGTAATATACAGAGGGTATATTAGTCAACCAAACAGGTGCTGATGCAAAATACTAGAAATCTGTTGGTTTTTTTAAAGGGTATTAACTTGAGGTAAAAGCTTACAGTTATAAGGCCCTAAAGAGTTCAACTCAAGGTGGCTTTTCCCTTCAGTCAGTTGCCACGTGTTCAAGCAAGATGGTTGCCGATCTCTGTGATAGTTCAGCCTTCCTCTTTCTCATCCACAGGCAGGCATAGAGGTTTGTTTCTTTCTGGGCTTGCTCAGCTTAGCTGCTTTGTTCTCTTCAGCTGCAAGCTATCAGGCAAACGGCTCATCTCTCTTCCCGGGGCCATAGGATCAAAATTCTCTCCTCTGCCGTGTCTATGGAGCTCTCTTTCTTTTCCATATGTCTTCTTCTTCTGTGTCTTCTTGAGTGTATGCCCATTTATATCAGCCCACCAAGGGGGTGGGAACTTAACCTGAGTTACAACCTACTGACATGGTCGAATCTTAACATAATTTAACCAAAGACATCACAGCTGAATCTAATACAATCAAAGGGGCTTATACCCAGAGGAACAGACCAGTTTACAAACATAATCTCTCTTTTTGGAATTCATAAATAATCTCAAACTGCCACAGAGGGTGATTCTGTAAACTGTATTATTTAAAATGGCAATGAGTAGAGTCCAGGAAATGATTACTTGGTAATCTTGTTGGATGTATCTACCAGTCATTCATTCATTCGTCTAAGAATTATCGGTCTTTTTTATATTTCAAGCAGTATTCTAAAAGCAAGAAATACACCTGTTGAAATAAACTCTGTTCCCATGAGGCTTATATTCTACTGGAGAAGATACAAAAATGAACAAATATACACATTAATATATAATACATATAATACATGATATTTGTATGTGAAATGGAAAATAAGGAAAGGGGGTAGAAGATAAATAGCAATGAGGGGGAGTGATGTGAAGGACAGATATTTTTGATAGAGCGGTTAGGGAAACACTCGCTAAGATGTGTCTGTTGAACAGACATGGCAATAAAGAGAGAAGCCAAGCAGCTAAATCATAAAGATATTCAATTTGAAAGGTACAACATTTTCATGAAGTCAATTAATATCTTATATGGCTTTGTTATTCTTTAAATATTATAGTCCCCAGGATTGCATCTTGGCTTATTTCTTTTCTTAGCTGATACATTTTTCCCTGGGCCCATGTGTCCATGCACAATTTTAACTGTCATAAAGAGGATAAGATAACTATGTGCAATTTCTTATCTGGTATCCTGATCTCCCTTCCAAACTTCAGACTTTTATATTCAACTGCTTGATGGATATATCAACAGGATTTTCCCATAGACACCTAGTGTAACATCTATTGAACAAATTGGCTAATATCAAGAGGGCTGTAGAGGAACAAATAGAAGCTAATGTCATAATCAATAGGATGTGTGTGTGGGGGAACAGTTGCAGGATCAAGTATATATAAAGGTCACAATGGAAAATTTCTAGTCCTTCAGAGTCTCTCACACCCTCATCCTCTTATCTCCTCATGATTCCCCTCTATCTCCTTTGTCCTCATCTAAGAGTAATTCCATTTCCCTTGGATTGTCCCAATAACCATCAGAATGATCTCCTTGAATCTTCTCTGACCCTTTTATGATCTATTTTTCATATTGTTTTACTTTATACTTAATAATTTTAAAAATTATAAAATATACAGTTATAAAGTTAAAATATTAAAATATTAATTTAACCATCAGCTACTTTAAGAAATTCTGTGTTCCTCTCTCTGATTCAAATGCATTTTGTCTTCACTCAGATGCAATCACTATCCTGTCTTTTAGTTTTATAATTCATTTCCTTGTATTCCTTAAAATTTCATCATGTATGTCTGTATCTCTAAAATATCTTATTTATTTTTCATGTGTTTAAAATGGATATCCATGGAATAATATTGCATGTATTCTACTACGCCTTGCCTTCTTCACTCAAAACTATGTTGCTGAAATTCATATATGTTGTTATGTAACTAATGCTTTAAATAATGTTATGTAACTAATGCTTTAAACATTTTTTGCTGTTCATAATATATCATTGTATAAATATATCCATTTATTTATCAATTCTATTGTTGGCAGATATTTAGGTATTATCTATATTTATTTAAATTTATATAAAAGCATTCCAATGAATGTTCCAGTTTACATCTTTTGATGTATACATATAAGAGCTTTTTCAAATATTTAAGAATTGACAGGTGATCTTTCAGCTTTAATAAATAATATAAAATGGTTTTCCAAAGTGATTGCTCCAATTTTTATTCATAATTCCACAAGCAAAATATGAAAATTTCAGTTTATTTTGTGGTATAATCCATACCAGATCCAGCAGCTACTCCAACCTTTTTCAAATGTAAATCTGATTAAATTTCCTAAACTCTGCCTAAAATCCTTTAATGGTCTCCTATTGATCCTAGAATAAATTCCAAAAGTTTAACCTTGTCATAGGTGTCCTTATTCTCTGGCCACTTCATCATTCAATGTTTTATTGTCTAAATTAGCCGTATCTCTTTTCTGTCTGAAGGTCTTCATCCATGATAAACGTCTTTCTGTAACTCTTTTGGTCTCTTGTCCTGCTTGACTTTGCTCCTGTAGTCTTAAGTTACATGTCACTACCATAAAGAAGCTTTTCTTGATTCTTTAACACTTTATTAGGTCCCCCTCATTAACTTCTGTTAATTGTACAATATGTTTTCTGCAGATAGCATTTATCACAAAATTAATTAAGAAATGTTTTGCTTTTTTCATTTTTTTAATATGCCCACTAATAAGCTTTATGCTCAAGGAGGGCAAGTATCATCTCTGGTTCTGTGTTAATAAATTTTGTTTGAGCAATTAGCACAGTGCTTGGCAAATAGTTGGTGCTCACTATATATGCTGAGTGAAAACGACTAATTCCTCCACACATATGTTATTCTTCCTTTTAATTTTCATTTCAGTGTGGTGGATTATTGTCCAGCAAATATTTACAACCTCCTCAAACTCTTCATTCCCCAACCTCCCAGGTGGTGGATGTACTTCTCTGTGCCCTCGATATTGGTCTTAGACATGACTTGTTTCAACTAATGGAATGTGGACCACTTGATGTAAAAATTAACTGATATCGTAGACACGTATTTTTAAAAATTGCAGTTCTTGAATGGACCAAGGTTTAATAGAGACTTAAGATTTCTCAATTACTTTTCAATAAAATAAAATGAATTCAATTTATGTTGAAATATAAATAACTGCTCAGATTCACTTTTTAAAAAATAACTGAGATGAAAATAAAGTACAAATTTAAACATTGGAAAATTCTGGTAGAGGATTTTTCTATTTTAAACTCTGATTTGAACAATAAATTAGAAGCCTTTTACCACATAAATCCTTTCATGCATCTGGGCATAAAGCAGTAAGGACCATCAGCTATAAATGACAATTTCTCTCAACATTTTAAAGGCCGACTTTAAACTGAACATTTTCCATTAGCTTTAGAACAAGGGTTTTATAATCCGTAATGTGATGACCCCAACTTTTCAAACCTGAAATATAAAATACTCTTAAACAATTACCAGCTCTAATGTTCAAAAAAGCCATCTAAGTTTTGATGTAGTGAGTACATCATAACTAAAAGAATATAATTCAAGTCACGCAAATAAAACAATTCAAGTACAAAATATATTTGCTAAGACTATTCTTGATAAAAGTAGCTTCTACAGCCCAAAGTATCTCTAAAGTCCTAAGACAAGGAGAATGAGGCTAGAAAAAGTAAAGTGTTTCTTCTTCATTCCAGTATAAAGGTAATGATAGAATTTGTCCCCTTTATTAGTAGAGACAGCATTGTCCTCCTACAGGGAGGTAGTTTAATGCTAAGAGCCAAACAATACTCACATGCAGAAACAGGGAATGCAAGCAAAACTCATAAAATATATAACTTTGTCCCCTGGCTACAGTCATTCTTATTTGGGATAAACTCCTGACTCAAGTTTCTTTTTCTGAAAAGGGAAGAATGAATTTGAGCTAATTAATTAGATCTATTGTATTGGCCTGGAAGTCAGGTAATGGAAACGTGAGCTTTGCAGTGGCCAAGATAATACTGAAGAGAGAAAGCGAGGACATACACAGAGGAGAGAATGAAGACAATACAGAAGACATACAGAGATTGAAGGTGGAGTGTCCTGTTTCAAAACAATTTTCAGTTCATTTTTCTCCTTTGTTAAGAGGTTTGTATATGCAGTTTTTTCCCATGTAACTGAAGGGAGGAAAGAACTAAGATACTGGGTTGCTCCTTTGCTTGTCAAACTAACCTGTGACCACATGAGATTATTTCAAATAAAAAACAAATAACTGTAACCTCAACTGGCTAGCAAGAAATGCCTCAGATTATTCCACTTCTGCTTTCTCATTTTTCTTAGCTCTATTTCTCTACGCGAACTTTAACCTATCGTAGCTGAAAGCAGTATGAGATTTTATCTATATAAATACACACATATAGATATATGCATATGTATGCATGTGTGTGTACATATATATATAGATGGTTAGAACGTTATGATTATAACTATGTAGTTAGGCACAGAGAGAGGCATTGTAATATGTAATATTTTTTGTAAAGGTGCAGTGTTGAAATTTAAGTTGTTTTTTCTTTCTTTATAACCAAAGGGTATTTAACTTATTCCTGCCTAAAGGGTTCTACTGGAAATCCCCAAATTTATCTGTAGTGAAAGTAACTAATGAAGCAACTTGGAAATTGCTATAGATTATGAAACATCAGCAATGGGATATTTGTCTTGCACATGCTTCCATGGCATGCTTATAAATAGCATTTTTCCTGTTAAAAACCAATTTACATTTAATATATTACCACCCAGAATTATGTGTGCCTTCCTGACCCTGAGGACTTCACCATGCAGAAAGGAAAACTCATAAGCAAGAAGCCTTGATGACGTTTTAAGTGCTCTAATAGATGTATTCATAACTTGTTCTGTGAAAACAGAAGAGCAATTAACTGGAGATAAATAGAAAGTTTCTATTTAGGGTTGGGGGAGTACTTAACTTCCATCATCTGAAAAATAGGACTTCATAACATTAGACGTACTTTGCTATTACGAGATTTTTTTTTATTCTATCAGAATTAATTTGCCAAAGAAGCAAATACGGAATATTCCAATAAAAAACAAACCCCAGAAAACTTGTGTAGGAGACAATAGACATAAGAAAAGAAAGTGAGAAGCAAACAATGTCTTTATCAGAAATCCTAAATTCTAAATATATCATTATAGCAGATTGTAGGTATTGCTAAATTCAACACATGAAGATAGCAGGAACTAGTGTAAGGAAGATAGAAAAATTAAACAAGAACAACAAAGCAACATAAGCCATGGACCTCATTGTGAAATTAAGTAATTTATTTGGTTTGCTCCCATGATGGTCTTTTCCAGGATAAGAACCATGTTAACTTATCACGTGATCTAAGCCCTTATTACAGTGCCTAGCACATAATATGCGTTCAGTAAATTCCAGTGACAAGAATGACAAGCATAACGAAGTCTAACTTTGGGAGATTGTTGAAATGGGAGCCAGTAGATTTCACTGGGTATCCAGGAGAGACTATGAAGGCAAATGTAAGTGGACTGATAGGAAATACTTTCTATGTACTGCAGATTAGCAGGATTTTTGCTTAAGCCTCGACCTCCTGGTCCATATTCTGCCTTAGAATTCTTATTTTTCATTTCTACTGTGCCTGTATATCATGCTAATTTATGTTCTCCTATTTCAGCAAGTGAAATATTTCTTTTGTTAGGAAAGCTGTAAGCATGAAAATGCTGATAGTTCCCCCTAATTGAAACTACGTTGCTGGTTATACCCTCAAGTACAGGTCTTATATCTACTTAATAGATGATGTTAAGAATCATGGCATTATTATTAAAATAGAGACAAAATAGTCTCCAGTTAAGAAAAAAATTGGTGTATGTGACCAAGGGGATTATGTATTACATTTCATCACAAAATTGTCACTCTGGTGATATGCTGTAAAGCACTAAAAGCTATTGTTTCCATGAATTATAACCCCAAATACCTTTACTCTGAGGATTCATTTTATCCGGGATCTCGGTATTATATATCACCACTGTAATGTGTAACATATTTTCAATGACATATCTTTATGGTATGCTATAGGCTAAAGTAGCATAATTATCATTATAGTAAGGTTTTACAAGAGATTTTATGTTTTAATTCCTATGTTCAAAGTTATTTAAGTTGTCTCTAACAAGAACGTTAAAAATACTCATAGGTTATATTGTAAAATCTGCCCTTGAAGATTTTAAATTATTTTTAATTTTTAAGAGGTTTTTTTATGAGAAAAAATATTTCATCAATAAGACAATAAAATCTTTCAATGCATGCTCTTTATTTTATGTTGCTTCAGTTCATGTCAAGTAACTGTTTTGCAGGAAAGCAAAACAAAGGAAGAAAAATATTAAAGACTAGTTTCTGCTACATTAAGTAAATCATAAACAACAGCAGAAACAGAAAAGCTGTTTAAATGCAAAATCTTGTTAAATTTGATGTCAGGCCACACACCATTTAAATGGCGCATAAATATTTTAAACATAATAAGAAATAGATAACCAGAATTTAGATGGCCATCCCCTTATTGCATCTGAGTAAAATTCTGGCCTGGCTAGCCATTAGTAGATAATTAGAACTGATATGGGAACTGGAACATTCAACGCAACCTTGCTTTTTCTGGCTTAAGAACCTACTTACTTTAGGCAAATTGGTAGGAGACCATTATCATGCAGCCTTGGCAATCAGTACTTAATTTGTTGATAGCCTTGACAGTTGTGGCCAGAGTATAATTGGTATGGGCTCTGATGCAAAATAAATAAGTAAATAAATAAATTGGGTTGTGCACAAAACTGAACAACATAATTACCAACAATTAGACATTAATTACGAGGTAGCACACATTCTCAAACCATTCTCCTGAATTTAGACAAAGTTAGATCTAATTATATTTTAATGTTGAACAAGCATCTATAATCCTGAGATAATCAGGTGTTCAGAAAGTGAATTCCTGTAGATTTTGCATCTCATTATGGAATATCAATGTCAGGAAATTAAATATGCTTTTATTAGTTTAATTTGAGGAAAAATTAGTGAAGCGGGGTTCATGCTATTTTGGTAGTCATTTTTCTACTTTATTCATTTTATTTGATCATTTGTTAAAACAGTAACCTCCACCATAATTAAGAAATCCAGTCCAATAATAGAAAACCAGGTTAGTATTACCTATATTTAAAATAGATTTCACTATCAGGTGGGGCAACAAAAAGTACTAATATAAAAAGCATTCTAACAGATTAAATATTTCATCAGAATTCTAAAGACCATGGTATCCCTTTGGGATATGAGAAGTTTATTATAAATATCCATTCTGTTCATAAACATAGTTGAAAAAATTATCAAATTTCAGCAGAATAACAAGGTCTGAATAAGCATATTCTTACTCTACTTCCTCTGATCTAGGACCCAAAGGTCTTTGAGTCCTCCCACCAGCCATTCATGGTACAAGCCACCTACTCTATCCAATGGATATTGTAAGTAATTGTAACTGACAGGTTATTCTGTTCAGAATATCACAGGTAAAAGGAACATTCATGCTTGCTTCAAGGAACTCAAAAATCCTATCATATATATATATTATATATTAAACTTTTTATTTTGAAATACTTTCAAATATACAGAACACTTACAAAAATAATACAAGCCCATACAGAGGCTTTCCTCCCAGATAACCAGCTCCACCAATTTTGACATTTTTCCACATTTGCTCTATCATCTATCTATCTATCTATCTATCTATCTATCTATCTATCTATCTATCTATCACTCATCTAGCTAACTCTTCACTCTGTCTATTTAGGGATCCATTTCTGAACACTCGAATATAGCTTGTATACATCATGCTCCTAGAACATTGAATACTGCTATGTACATTTCCTAAGACCAAGAATTTATTCACTTATTTAACCACCTTAAGTGCAGCTACCTAGTTCAAGAAATTTAACATTGATATAAAGCTTACAGTCTATATTCCAATTTTTTCATGTCTTAATGTCCTTTTGGGTCTTTTCTCTTCATTATTAGATCCTGTTCAGAATCATGTATATTTAACTGTCATTGTCTCTTTAGTTGATCATTCTTTTTAAAAAAAATTATGTAAACATATACAACATAAATTTTACCATCTCAACCACTCCCCAAGCACAACATTCAGTGAGATTACTAATATTTACACTGTTGTGATTACTAATATTTACATTGTTGCGATATTCTCACCACCTTCCATTACTAAATGTTGCCATCTCCCCAAACAGAAACCCTATACCCATTGCAGCAGGCTAGATAGGAAATCAATAGATGGATCTGGAACCTGGCAAGAAGTCCACATGGATATTGAAAAACCCAAGATGGCTGCTGGAAGACCGTTGTGAGATATCTGTCATTCAGAATGAGGTTTCCTCCAGAAGCCAGGAGAAGCCCTGGATAGTTTCCAGGGGCCTTATAATTGGGCCTTCCTGGGGGATTGATGGGTGGGGTAATCAAGCAAACCAGCAAACAGCTGGAACTCTTCCCATGTCATTTGCAAAGGTGTGGAATAATTAATGGTTTAAAAAGCAGGTACAAAGGCTGAATCTCTCTCTGGCCATCTTGGCCCCCGCCTGGATCAATACACAACTAAACTTTGGGCTTTTATAATCTATAATGGAAAATTGTAATCTATAAATCGGTCCTCTTTATCACTCTTCAGCCCCTGCTTCTTTACCTGGAACCTATGATCTGTTGTTTTCTCCCATTTCTCTTCCCTCCCTCCCTTAATAAATTACTGGCCTAATCAATGTGGTGTGCTCTTGAAATTCATTTCCTGCAGTTTAGCCAAGGACCTAGACAAATCTGGTTACACTATCATGCATTAACTCCACATTCCGCCTGCCACCTGGCCTCTGGCAAGCTGTACTCTGATTTCTGTGTCTATGAGCTTGTACATTCTCTGATATTCTTTATAGTTACCATATGGGTTAAATTTAACATTCTATATCTCAACAATCTCGATCTGATACCAACTTAACTCCAATAGTACACAAAACTATGTTCCTATACCTCTCTGAGTCCCACCTTTATGTAGTTCCTGTCACAAATTGTATGTTTATACATTATAAGCCCCAAACCACTGATTTTATCCTTACATTTTGTGCATTTGCCTTTTAGATCCCATAGAAAGTAAAAAGTGGATTTACAAACCACTGGCATTTATATTTACTCATGTTTTTATCCTTACTGGAGAGTCTTATATCTTCATGTGGCTTTGATCTAATGCCCTTTCCTTTCAACCTGCATAGCTCTCTTTAGCATTTCTTGCAGGGCCAGTGTAGTTGTGAGGAACTCCCACAGTATTTGTTTATCTGAGAATGTCTTAATCCCTCCCTCATTTTCAAAAGACAGGTTTGCTGTATGCAGAATTCTTGGTTATATTTTTTTCTTTCACATTTTAAATATGTCATCCACCTTCCTTCTTGCCTCCATAAGAAACCAGCGCTTAATCTTATCGAGGTTCCCTTGTATGTTATATATTGTGTTTCTCTTGTGGCTTTCAGAATTCTCTCTGTATCTCTTCTTGGGCCATCACTTCCTCTTTCTCTGTATGCTCTGTTCTCTTTCATTGTAACCTGGACATATTGATAGTTAATGTATTATTACTGGAATTTTCTCAGTCCTGAAGTGTCACTGTTCCTTAAGGTTGTATCCAGCCACAATTATGACAGAGCTTTCCTTGAATGCCAGGAAATATCAAAGAAAAAAAAAAAGGAGCAATAAAAGAAAACACCTTTCCAAGTGTTTGCAGTTGACCTGTGCCAGCCAGTGCTCTCCTTCAGAACTTACTTGTACAATGAGTTTAGAGACGCTCCAGGCCAAAGTGCAGGGGCCATCCTGATCCTTTCTACGCATGATCTTTCCCTTGGATATGCAAATGTCCACCTAGGAATTTCTCTTTTACATAGATATGAATGCCCCCTCTTCCCTAGGCAACATTTTCCTCATAGTCCAAAGCCCTGCACTGTATATCTATAGCCAGCAATCCTTTGTCCTAGTAACCACTTGACTGCTCTCCCACATATTTCTGTAGGACAGTTGTGTGAACTGCCTTCTAGATGCATGGCAAGTTCTGAGATGGTGAGTCCCTCAAGTCACCACCGGATAGATTGAGCCAAACATAGATGCCCACAGTATATGCATGAAGATTACTCTGCTCTCTCCAGACCTGGGGCCAGGGATCTGTACTGGGAGTATGGGCCAGCTCTGCACTGAGCTGGTGAGGGGTGGAGAAGGGACCAGCCAGTGTAGTACAGGAGCCTACTGCTTTTCTCGGTTCCTTAGTATGATTGTTGTCCATCATCACCTCCTTGTTAGTTGCCCTGGGTGAGACAAATGAACTGGAGAGTAGGTGTTGCAACTCCATTGCGATTCAGGGCCCAGCTGGCACACGGGTAGCCCAAATATTGGCCCTATGGGATCAAAGCCCCCTCTCAAATAGAGGTGGAGTGGACATCATCATCCCAGAATCCTCAGGACTGGGAAACTAACTATGGACGAAAGTAGACTTACTGGTATTCTACTAAAGACTCATTGTGATTCTGCAATGGAAGAAATTATATCATTGATGTAGAGCAGGTGGACACTGGAGTTCTGAGGTCAGGAAGAGGGAAAAACAGGTATAATACGGGGGCATTTTCGGGACTTGGGAATTGTCCTGAATGACATTGCAATGACAGTTACAGGCCATTATATATCTTGCCATAACCTACAGAATTGGGTGGGAGAGAGTGTAAACTACAATGTAAACTGTAATCCATGCTTAGTGGCATTGCTTCAAAATGTGTTCATCAATTGTAATGAATGTACCACACTAATGAGGGATGTTGTTAATGTGGGAAAGTATGGAAGATGTGGGGAGCAGGGCACGTGGGAACTCCCTATATTTTTTATGTAACATTTATGTAACATAAGTATCTAAAAAATTAAAATAAAAAAAAAGAGACACTAGGAAAAACTCATGAAAATAAATTTTAAAACTTATATATGTGGCGGGGGAGGATCATTGGTGTGGGGTGTCAGTGATGGGGGATACATGGGAAGAACCTCATCTGGGCATACATATAAGGCATATAAATGTGTTCAAATGTTCATGTGGCATCATCTCAGTGTGTGGAGATTCACACAATAACCAAAGGAATATCAAATTCTCATCCTGGGGAGCTCTGCCACATTCTCTAATGGATCAACAAGAATCCCCCGAGTACAGGGGCAATGACTAGTGAAGGACAATGGTCAATTGACGGGCCCTTGATATTAATGACTGTGCATATGAATCTTTACTCTTGAAATGGAAACTTAGCCTAGTATTATAGGGTGCCTAAGAGTTGCCTCCTGGGAGCCTCCTTGTTGCTTAAATGTGGCCTCTCTCTAAGCTGAACTTGGCATATAAATACATTACCTTCCTCCCAGTGTGGGACATGACTCCTGGGGATGAGCATCCCTGGCACTGAGGGATTACTACCAAGCACTAACTAGCAATGCAACTGGAAAAAGACTTTGACCAAAAGGGGGAAGAGGCAAAGACAAATGAGTTTATATGGCTAAGAGACTTCAAAGTGAGTTGGGAGGTCATTCCAGAGGTTACGCTTATTCATGTCTCAGCATAATAGCTACTACCCCCAAATAGCAGGGCTTCTGAGGGCTCTGGAGACATCTGGACACTATACTCAGGGCAGACAGCTCTGGAGTTTGGTGCCTTGCCAGTGTACCCTACTTTGGAATCTATGCTCCCCAGTGGGACCAAGTTGGACTCAGTTGTGATTTCCCTACACATGGCTCTTCTGTCCTTCTATTTCAACCTATAATTAGTAGTAGATTTCGTATGTGTATGTCTGAGAGACTTAAATCTTTGGGCTGTCCATGTGCCAGCTGGGCCCTGAATTTCAATGGGGTTCCAACATCTACTCTCCAGTTTATTGATCTCACCCAGGACAACTAACAAGGAGGTGATGATGGACAACTATCATACCAAGGAACTGTGAGAGTCTACAGCTTTAAGCAAGAGAGTCCCATCCGTCTGCCCCATGGGACCACAGTCTCTTCTCAATTGGAGGTGGAGTGCACATCACCATCCCAGAGTCCTCAGGATTGGGGAATGAACTATGGACTAAAGTAGACTTACTGCTGTTCTACTATAGACTTATTGTGATTCTAGCAATGGAAGAAATTATATCATTGATGTGGAGGCAGTGGCCACTGGGGGTTTTGGGGGCAGGGAGAGAGAAAAGCAGGTGCAATGTGGGGGCGTTTTTGGGACTTGGGAATTGTCCTGAATGGCATTGCAATGACAGATGCAGGCCATTATGTATCTTGCCATAATCTACAGAATTGGGTGGGAGAGAGTGTAAACTACACTGTAAATTTTAATCCACGCTTAGTGGCAATGCTCCAAAATGTGTTCATCAATTGCAATGAAT